>CAAKHG010016080.1:0-35632 GCA_901007715.1 Dactylopterus volitans | reverse complement strand
ACATACACAAACACATTCACACACATACATACATACATACACACACATATTTATACATACATACACACACACACACACACATACATACACACACACATTTATTCATACATACACACACATACATACACTCACATTCATACATACATACATAATACATATACACACACACACACACACACACACAAACACACACACACACACACACACACACACACACACACACACACACACACACACACACACACACATAGCCTGAACTAGCATATCCCCCCCGACAGCCACTCTTTACTTTCTGTGTCAACTTTTCTTTTCTCTCGGTAGTATAACTCCTGGTTTTTCTTTTTCCTTTTCCTTTCTTTACCTTCCTCCTCCATTCTTTTCCTCCTTGTAGAAGGTAAGCCTTGTTTCTCTGCCCCTCTGCAGTTTTTTTTCCCCAGCATGCACGTGTGTATGTGAGAGAGAAAGGGAATATTGTCCTCCTTTCTTTTCTTTTTTTCCTGTATCTGTCTTGCTGGTATCTTGACATTCAGTGTGTGGTGTGTTTTGGTCCACCGACGTGGTCGCCCGGCTGAGGTGATGACGCCGCTCTTCATCACCACACGGTGCATCTGTTTGTCTCATTTGAGTCAAATGGTTTGACACAGATGACGGGGTTTTTCAGCTCAACAGCAATAAGTATATCCTCGTGGGTTTTTTTTTTTGTTTTTTTTGCTCGTGCGCTGTGTGATGGAGCTGTCGGTAGAATCATAAGATGTCGGTGAGGGGGCGGGGGGGTTCGGGCGAAATATACTGGGGTTTTTTTTTGGAAATGATTTGGAGGCAATTTGGGGCACATCTGTCAGAGGCTGTGCCGAGTGACCGTTTCCTTGGCGAGGTCAAGATCTGTCTCACCTGTCTAACCTGTAACCCTGCATGTCTCGCTGCACACAACTGGCTCGGGCAACGAGCTGTCCATTGTGTTTGTGCGTGTGTGTGTGTGTGTGTGTGTGTTTGCTGTGGATACGGTACATTGCATACTCCATCTATGAGCCGCGAGAGGCACTTCCTGTCAGCGTGCGGCGGGGTGGGGAGGGCACCGGCAAATGATGACTGCCCTCCTCTCGGTTCATGAATTATAGAAATCTGCCGGTTGATGTCCAGATACATACATAATAGATGAGCCGCATTGAACGGTTCCACTTAAGCGTTTCATTTTCCTCTGAGCTGGAAGAAAAAAAAGCTTCTTGACCTGGTATAAACAAAAGCGGACCATGTGGTGTTGAGGATAAAAGGATGTCAGATCCCTTCAAATCAGTGAGTTCAGCTGACCAGAATATTTCAGCTCACATATAACAATACAACAATATACTACCAGATGACTGCAGTTGTGAATAATAGTTTATCATTGAGTTTTGTGTCGGCAGGGTGAGAGCCCCCGATGCACAATGCAAGCTTGACAAATGGCCACCAGGCTTACAAAGTGTACATGCTTTTAAACAGAAATAAAAATAGAAAATGCTTTATTTTCTCCCTTTGTCAAAAGGCATAAATTTTGCCTTGGCTCGCAAATAGGTGCCATAAAAAGACACATTCAAAAGCACAACCAGACGAAACGCAGAAACACAACATATCGACATGTGCATTAAAAACGGAGCAATTCACATCGAAGCAGACGCATTAATGGACGTAAGACGCTCACGTAGAGCACAACAAACCAAGCTGAAACTGGTGTCACTGGTCTGTTTTTTATTTGTGTATTTTATTGCTTATGTAATTTTTACTAATGTATTTTAAAGGCAGCAGGGCCAAATGATATCCGGTAGATATTTTTCTTCGCGCAGCAGACCTCTATCCTGGAGCCAGGAGCTGAACGTGATGATTTAGGGGATGACGCTGGTCATCATGGAGAAATCTCCAATACGTTTCAGTTCATCAGAGGCAACAATGAACCTCTAACAACTATTGTCGGCGCTCTGCTGTGCCGTCGACAGCAATTGTTGTCCAGAAAATACTGAAAATAAACGGTGAGCCCCGCTGTCGAACTACCTGACTGGAACACAGACTATGAAAACCGAAATGGAACCATTTATCCCCTGACACATGTAACATTTATTCTTGGCTTTGTAGCTTTTCCTCACACAAAAAGTACAATGTCCGGCAGTTTAAGAAAATTATTGAGACTTTAAAAAAAAAGAGAGAGAGAGAGAGAACTAAATACTAGCAACATTTTTAAAGGTAAGATGTTTTCACTTGAAATTAATGGCTGAGGTCTTCAGGCTAGTGATAACAATATAATTGAGCTTTTTTTTGGTGATGTTTTTGAACAACTTTTCGACAGTAATCACTCCAAAAAAAAAAAAAAGCATATTATTGACTTAACTGTAACAAAACAGTTACTAAAAACTATGCGTGATGACTACTTACGTCTTTTTACGCACAGAACATTTTGTAGAGATGCCGTGTGTTCTCTCCACCTCAGGATATGGAGGCTCTGAAGAGATCTCTGGCCTTGATCGAGTCGAAGATGGCATCGGCTAAAAGTTGGCTCAAAGACCCCCACGGACAGCCAGGTGACGTCCGCTCAAAGACCCCGACCGGCTCGCTTAGATGCCGCCCCCCCCCCGTCTCATCCGCTGCTGTGTCCTCGTCCTCCCCCAGGAGACCCCGGCGAGGTTGCCCTGCGCGTGATCCTGGACGAGGCGGGTAAGGTGGGAGAGCTCTGCGCTGGGAAGGAGAGGAAGGACATCCTGGCAACCACCAAAACTCTGGGACAAATGACCGACCAGATCGCAGAGCTCCGAGTCAGGTGGTAAATTTGTGTGCGAGAACGTGAGGGCTACTTTGCCTTCCTTGCTTTCGCATGATATAATTCTACTTTTTTTTTTTTTTTCTGTGGCAGAGGCCAGGGCCCGTCGCCGGGGTGCGTGCAGCGAGCGGGCCAGTGCTCGCAGGGCTTAGACTTGTTATTTGGCAAAGTGGACGGTGCTGCCCGCAGACTGGAGGCTCTTATCAACGCCAAGCAAGCCATAGCCAGGAGACTGGACGCTGCACAGGTCAGATAAGGCCCAACAATGCGGTGATCTCTGTTAAACCTCCCTCCGGCGACTGACTCCTCCTCTTCGCATTATTTTCGGTCCCTCTTGATCATTTCAAGTGTCCCTAATTTTCGGTGACAAATTTAAGCCAAGTTGAAATGCGCACCGGTACAGTTCAACAGCGTCACAAATTTCAGTCCCATTAACAATCATTCAAGGATGTCAACACTTCTCATACAGATTCGATAAATATTAAACATGAAACTCCTCCTGAAGGGAGAATTTATTGTTTACTGTAATTCTATGGCAAACAAGCAGTGGTTTTAATGTTAGGGCTCATTGGTGTATACTGTATGTTTCTTGTAAAATTTTCCTGAGAAATTAATCATAAAGATGCCCAAACTCACCATGTCAAAAGAAAGTTTGGTTCGTGGATCAGCTCCAAAATTTAAGTTCTCTCTTGTTCTCCTGTTCTCCACTAATCCAACAAGTTTCATTAAAAAGTTTTTATATGCAGTGGTTTTAATATTATGGCTGACTGGTGTACAAAACCAATTACCTTTTAATGGTATCTTTTAATTGTAAGCTTAATTCCGCTCCCTCCTGATGTTTTTTGTTGTTCTTCCTTAGGCCTGGCTGGCTGATCCCAACGGCGGTCCCGAGGGGGAGGAGAACATCAGAGCTTTACTGGCTGAGGCCAAACGCATCGCCGACCTGTGTGAGGACCCCAAAGAGAGGGAGGACATCCTGCGCTCCATCGGCGAGATCGCCGGCCTCACCGCCAGACTGGTGGAGCTTCGCAAACAGTACATCCTGCACGACGAGCAGAATTCTGCAAAAAAAAAAAAAAAAAAACGTCATGTAATTCTCAGATGCTTCATTCTTAGGCTCAAACTGCAACCTCGTGCCACCAATGCTTGGTATATTTTACCTGCCTGGAAAATATGTTGTTGCCTGACAACCTTGGGCATCACTCCTCCAATAAGGTCTCTAAAGAGTGTGAATGCTGTGGAGGTGGCGGCGGTGTCCTATTCAATGACTGCGGAGGGCCCGGTGAAGATTTGCGGGTTGAAAATTGCTATGAACGTAAAGGGGAAATACCGCATGAAAGTTTGAGCCACTGCACTTCCTCCTGAGTAGGAGAGTGAATCACAGCGAGATGAGTCACCGTTGAGAAAACCTCTGCACTGCGCTCGCTCCCGACTTTATAAACCATAAAAGGAACTCCGACATAAACACGCAAACGTAAACCAAATGAGCCGACTGGCCCGGCTATAGATCTGACCTGTCAAGCATGAAGAACGTGACAACCACTGCGATTTTTAGAATCTGGAACATGAGATGTGGTTCTTGAGATTTACAAGACTGCGTGATGCTAGTCTGTGTGGCCTTGGACCCGTCACTGTCAGTGAGACTTATTAGATTTCCATATCTTTACTTATGTATTCAGGAGTCTAAGCGTAAACGTGGGCAAAAGCGGATGATGAAGTGGCATCAGCCTTTTTCAGTGGCATTTCCCTTTAATGGTGGCGGTCTAACAGGGGATCAGTGACACCGTAAGCTTTTATTTACCTTACTGATGCGCTTTTCCGTTCATCCCTTGAAGCATAATTCCCCATCTGCTGCTATCCCAGAGGTAAAGGTGACACTCCAGAGGCCCGCGCTTTGGCAAAGCAGATTGGGGCGGCGCTGCTCACCTTGCAGTCCAAAACCAACCGGGCGGTGGCCAACATGAGGCCGGCCAAGCCTGCCGTCACCCTGGAGGGCAAGATGGAGCAAGCCCTGCGCTGGGCCAGCAACCCCGGCGTGGACGACAGAGGAGTGGGTGAGTCGGGACGGGTGGCGGCTCACGGTAGGAAGGACGTCGACCTCCGTCTCGGCCGGAGAGCGCGTGAAAGTGCTCGTGGAAGCGCCCCGGGGTCATGAGACGTTTGGGCCGCGATATGTTTTTGCGTTCGGACCGTCATTCCATCCGATGGGAAGTGTCTGATAGAGGCGCTGTGACCGATGTTATTTCTTGAGAGGCCCACAGCGATGCATTCACACACACCAGAACCCGACCGATGGGTTGGATGCAGAGAGAGCTCGATTTTTTTTTTATTCCTGTTGCTATACTTCTGTTTCTGTCATGTGATTGTTTCCTGTTTCCTCCCATGCTGCCTCTACTCTGGTAGCAGAGTATGAGAGACTCGAGTGGAACACAGGTACATCCTGCCCTCAGCCATCTTCACGTTTCCGTACAAGATTTGAGCAAACTTCAGATAATAATCACTTATTGATGGGTTGGCATGTATCACACACACAAAAAAAAACAATTTAGAAGGAGATATGAGTTCATAAATGTGCTTTTCTAAGAACAACAAAAAAGAGGCAAATTCTCGCTTTTTAAAGGTGAGACTGACCTCTGACCTGTTTCACTCCTCAGGTCAGGCAGCAATCAGAGGAATGGTTGGAGAAGGGAGGAGGCTGGCTGGAGGCCTGCTAGGCCCGTATCGGCAGAACATGGTTGGACGCTGCGACCGGACCGAGGCCCTGATGACATCTTTGGCGGACATGGCGGGCAGGGGCGAGACCGAGGCTCCCCATGCGCGAGCCACAGCCACACAGCTGCAGGACAGCCTCAAGGTAACTCACGCGCGCCCGCAAGTCGGGTGTTTCGAACCCATCTGCTGTTGCAAACTCACGCCGCGGCGCCAAACGTCGCTCGGATACTCATAGCTGTTATTGAACTATGTCCGAGATCTTTTTTCCGGGTGTTCAAACATGCGAGGCAGAGGTTTGTGAGGACGGGGACAAAATCTTGAGATTGTTTTCGTGCGATGCAATGGCGCAACCTGAAAACGCTGAACTATCACGCGCGTTTGTTCGTCGTCATCAACTGGTGCACATCGCCACCCAGTGGTCTGATAACGCCGCGCTCGGCTTTCACCAGGACCTGAAACACCACATGCAGGAGGTGATGACTCAGGAAGTGTCTGACGTTTTCAGCGACACCACCACGCCTATCAAACTGCTGGCTGTCGCTGCAACTGCTCCCCCCGATGCCCCCAACAGGGAGGAGGTCAGTAATGTGCAAAAGCGTTGCGATGGTGGTCCGGCCCTCGAGATCTCCGGGCCTCATTTTTCTACAGATTCTCCACCATCAGCAGGTTTCCGGTGTAAACCCGGGCATCTCAAATGGGAAAGATGGTTGACTCTGTGGTCTGACTGCATAATTACTGATGTAGGTTTTCGAAGAGCGCGCAGGGAACTTTGAAGCCCACGCAGGACGGTTGGGGGCAACTGCAGAGAAGGCTGCTGCCGTGGGAACAGCCAATAAGAGTACAGTAGAGGGGATTCACGCGGCTGTGAAACATGCCAGGGAGCTCACGCCGCAGGTGCCTTTTGTTTGTCTTTGCGTTGCAGATTTGCATAACTGCGCACAACATGTGGAGCGACGAGAGTGTGAGTGTGACACCCCGTTTGTTCATGTCCAGGTGACGTCTGCTGCTCGGATCTTGTTGAAGAATCCTGGAAACAAAGCGGCGTATGAGCACTTTGACACCATGAAGAATCAGTGGATCGACAACGTTGAGAGACTGACTGGTGAGGTTCCTCATTCTTACTGACATCAGTGGCAATCTGACATATTCGTGTTGCTGATTTTAGGAATTTCCCACTGATTTTGTGTGCGTGTGTGTGCGTGTGTGTGTGTGTGGTGCCAGGTCTGGTGGACGAGGCCATAGACACCAAATCTCTGCTAGACGCCTCTGAGGAAGCCATAAAGAAAGACATCGACAAGTGCCGAGTTGCCATGGCAAATGTTCAGCCCCAAATGCTTGTTGCCGGGGCAACAAGCATAGCAAGACGAGCTAATCGGGTCCTGTTGGTAGCTAAGAGAGAAGTGGAGAACTCTGAAGATCCGCGGTTCAGAGACACTGTGAAACATGCGTCAGACATCCTCTCGCACACCATCTCGCCCATGGTGATGGATGCGAAGGCCGTGGCTGGGAACATACAGGACAAAGGTACAGGAATCGGCACACGTTAAGCACGCTATGTGCCTGTGCTTCATTACCGCATTTAATCGCACCCCCGATACCCTGATAATAAATCCCCTGGCTCCTCCGCCGCACAGCACTGCAGAAAGCCTATCTGGACTCCTGTCTGAGGATCCTGGCTGCGGTGGGAAAAGTTCGAGAAGCCTTCCAGCCTCAGGAGCCCGACTTCCCCCCTCCGCCCCCTGACCTCGACCAGCTCCACGTAAGCGCTCATACGCGCCTTTCAAGGGGTGTAACGGTTCACCATACCTGCGGTTCGCTTCAACTTTCGGTTTTTAAGTTGCGGTTCGGTTCAAACTTCGGTTCGGTTCGGACGTTTGGCAGTCGCTTGAATCCGTGGTTTTGAACAACAGAAAAGGGGCGCATGTCCAACGCCATGAAAACCCCGACAGCGTTGGCAATTGCTTTTGTTTGCTCTGATTTCGGACCAAGTTTCATTTTGAAGGCTTGGTGAAGATCTGGCTGCTGTCGTGGGGTCGTCGCTGCTGCGCCGGGCTGAGCGAGCTCTCTGTCGGCGTGATATCTCTTCATATGCGCTAGCATGTTTGAGGCGTCACCCCCTCGCTCCCGCAGACAGTTTCGCTGAACACGAACGACAAATAGCTCGCGTCTTGATAACAACACGACCACCAGCCCCTGTAGTCTCAACTGGAAATCCAAAATGCCTCCATACGGACGACCGAAGAGCCGCTGGAGGGTTCTGCTAGTTCAGGTCTGTCCGGCATCAACACAGGTGAGAGGGTGTGCTGCGTTCAAGTGCTCCTCGTAATTTTGACATGCGCGACCGAACCGCGGTTCAAGATGAGAAAACGAGTCGCTAAACCGAACTCCTCTGAACCGCTAAACCGCGGTTCAGTTCAAAACCGTTACACCCCTAACACCTTCAATCATTCGGCAATGAAATTTTAAAGGACCTGTCGTTGCAAAAACCGAAGGGATTAATTCAGTGGAACAGTGTAAGAAAAAGTTCACATGGGTATCTCCAAGGTCCAGCTGAGTTAACATCCACTCACACTTAAGGATACTTGCCACCGTCTATATATCAAATCAAGGAATCTCTGTCAATATGTCTCTCACATATCTCGAGAACTGATAGTCTGAACTGCATCAACTTCGGCGAGTGTGTCACTCAGGACTCGAGCAAGAGCAGCGTCAAGTTTGGTGCGATTTGGACAAGCGACACGTTCAATATGTATAGATTTAGAAGAAACGGGCAAACGGCCCTTCCCTCCGTGCGTCACTTAAGCAGCGGGGTGGGTGGGATGAAGACGCCGCGCCAACACATCTCGCTCACAGTCACCTAAACTCTTATACAGAATTTTGTAGCTCCCCTTAAACCCTGCAAATCAGACGTGGCTCATTAGGAGCGGAATTTTTCACGGCAAACATTCCTCGTCAGTTCATCCATTCAGCGGCGTTGCTGCTCCGCCCACCCCGCACTCACCCGGCTAATTTCATTATTTTTCCTTCCGTCTCTTTCAGGCTCGAGCCTTGAACTGCCTTCATTTTTTCCGGCAAATCAAACAGTCCTTTCTAACAGACATGCAATCAGTGCTTGTCCGACTGGTTTTGAGCGGGGCACAAGTTCAATAAAATGAACACAAACATCTCAGAAAAGAACCCGTTTTACTGCATTATTAACGTCCTTTACATGTTTTGTGAGTAGCGGCGGCTTTCGCACATTGTCGGATTTTTTTTTTTAGTTTGCCAACCCAACAGGAGTGAGACACACTGGAACACTAATAGCAAAACCATACACTTGAAACCCCACTCTTTATTAGTTTTATTAGATTAAATCATCTCTTTCAAATGACTCTAGTGATGCATTTTAGTGCAGCTCGTGCGTTTGTGCTCGGCCGTTCACATTCCTGACCTTTCTATGCCTAATGTACCTGCGTGTGCGTTTGTGTGTGTGTGTGTCTCTGTGTGCGCATCCAGGTTAGTGACGAGCAGGCGCCGCCGAAGCCGCCCTTGCCAGAGGGCGAGGTGCCGCCACCTCGCCCCCCTCCTCCGGAGGAGAAGGATGAGGAGTTCCCGGAGCAGAAGGCCGGAGAGGTGCTAAGCGAGCCCATGATGGTGGCAGCCAGACAGCTGCATGACGAGGCCCGCAAGTGGTCCAGCAAGGTCAGTTCACATGCACACACGCACACACACACACGTAAAACTGACCGTTTGCATTCTTGCCCAAACATCACAACAGATTCTCAAAATCAGCCGCCGGTGCCACGTCACACCCCCGGACTGAAGCTGTGCTCGAGCGTCACTGTTTGTACCGCCGTGGTCGCGGGACATCAATGATGAACCGTGAACCCTCACATCCGGTGAACATCTGAATCTCCCGAACTCACGTTGATCCTGAGACGTGGACGTCCGTCGCTCGTCTCGGGTTTCCGCGGAAAGGGGAAAAAAAAAACTGGAAACTGTCATCTGGATGAAGTGTCCGCATGTGAAGTTGTTTCTGGTCGGTCGCGCTTAAAAACGTGCAGGAAGAACGTGCGAGAGGACCAGACGGGCGCGGCTCACCTCTGGAGACAGCGCCTGCGTTCCGTCTTTGGAAGACGAGATGCAATATGTTTTGGGGTTGTTTTTTCCCCCCACTTGTTTGTTGCCTGTGTGTGTTTGCTTCTTTCATGTTCGTGTGGAGGAAAAGAACAAACGTGTGGGAATACCACCACTGCAGTTTTTTGTTTTGTTTTTTGTTTCCCCCCCTATTTCATGATCTCTGTGTCAGAGGTGCCTTTTTGCAAACCGGCCTGAACGAGTGTCCCGTAATGCCGTCGGGTCACGCTCGCGCCTGCTTCGTTCCTGGAAACGCCAGAATGGCGCCAAACGCTGGTCTTTAGGCGCAGTTACGTGTAATTGCGCAAAAGCTCTGTGGAGTTTCAGCTCGGCCGCTGGCGCAGGCATAGCGAGCATCTGCCTGCTACCTGCCCACACCAGCTCCTTTATCCTTCTGTTTTTTTAATTTATTTTTTTTACCCACAAACCATCTCTGCCTGCGCGTGCATGCTCACCCCCCCTCTCCCTGCTCCCCCACAGTGCCTGTATTCTCCTTCCTCCTGCAAATCTCCTGTCCGCTGTTCTTCCATCCAGTGCTTCTCATACTATACTAAATGCCTCCTTCCCTCCCGCCATCCCCGGCTTTCTCCTCCCCCCCCTCTCTTGTCCACATCCTCCTTTTTTTCCTACCCTCTTTACCCCCCCTCCCTCCCCTTCCCTCCGCCGCCAACATCCGCCCCCTCCCCTACCCTGCGCAGCCTGAGGATGAGGAGGCTGTAGAGGAGAGGGAGGTAGATGATGAAGATGAGTTTACTGATGGTGAGGATGACTATGAGCCAGAGCTGCTGATGATGCCCTCCAACCAGCCTGTCAATCAGCCCATTCTGGCAGCTGCCCAGTCTCTCCACCAGGAGGCGCGCAAGTGGTCCAGCAAGGTCTGCGCACGTACATGCACATGCGCGCGCGCGCACACACACACACACACAAAACCAGCCACGGGTCGGTGTGCAGAGCGCTCGCAGACCTCACACACACACGCACGCACGCACACACGCAGCCACGCATGCGCCACATCAGCCAAAGACACCCCCTCCCCGCGGGAGACACGGAAACACCCCCCCTGTGGAACACCAACAATGCTGCGTCTGCCACTGCCACAGAAACCTCCAGGCAGCCGCGGCTGCCGTTTGATGGTGGCTGCATCACACTCTAGACCCCGGTTGCCACGCGGTTACGCCGACGCCATGCTTAAGTTGCACGAAATGTTGAGGATTGCTGGAATGGCAAGTTTGTTTTTGTTGCATCACGGTGATAAACTGGTACTGGCTTCACGCCTCCCTCCCTTATGTTCATGATCAGGTAAAGTGGTTTAGAGGAGGAGGAGCCAGTCGCTCTGTCTCGCTCTTATCGCTGTTGTCAGTCACTCGCTGTCTGGACAACCTGTGAAGCCGAGGATGACAGTTTCCCAAAGACCTCTGGGTGACGTAGCTTCGACGCTAGACCGCCTGCCTGCTATGCTCACCTGCCGCCGCCGCTTGGTTATCGATCACAGTGAGCATCCCCTCATGGGTACTAACCTAAAGCCGGGAAATGGCGAGAACCAGGTCCCTCCAAAAAACGGGGATGTAAACCTCCTAACTACCTTCTTCCGTGAGGGCTGAGGAATGCCGGCTAACTTGCACTGACAATGCATGCAGCTTCCAGCCTAAAAATGTCTTCACTTCCAGTTTGCTTTTGTAATTCAAACAGGGCTCCGGCGTGGGCTCAGCGTTTGCCGTCCTCACGATCTTAACGCCGTTAACCCCGTTGCGTTTTTTTCATCCCACAAAGCCGCGCTCCTCCCGCCACACCTTCCTCACCCGCGGCATCCCTCCCGTTCACAGGGTAACGACATCATCGCCGCGGCCAAGCGAATGGCTCTGCTGATGGCGGAGATGTCCCGGCTGGTGCGCGGCGGCAGCGGGAACAAGCGGGCGCTGATCCAGTGCGCCAAGGACATCGCCAAGGCCTCGGACGAGGTGACGAGGCTGGCTAAGGAAGTGGCCAAGCAGTGCACGGACAGACGCATCAGAACCAACCTGCTGCAGGTGACGGCGCGGGACACCACCGCACACCGAAAAAAACATCCGCCAAAGCCAGGCACTCATTTATCTCCTTTTCTAAAGGTGTGCGAACGGATCCCCACCATCAGCACTCAGCTGAAGATCCTCTCCACCGTCAAAGCCACCATGCTGGGGAGAACAAACATTAGCGAGGAGGAGTCGGAGCAGGTGAAGCTGACAAAACCAAAACCCGAGAGGAGCTCCGGCGCGAGGCTCTCTCAAAAGCAAGCTTTTAATCGTTTCCAAATGTCTCCTCCACCAGGCCACGGAGATGCTGGTCCACAACGCCCAAAACCTGATGCAGTCGGTGAAGGAGACCGTCAGAGAGGCCGAGGCAGCTTCCATCAAGATCCGCACGGACGCAGGGTTCACCCTCCGCTGGGTGCGCAAGACCCCCTGGTACCAATAAACAAAAGCCTGGTGACTGAAACTCGCTCAGCAGCGATGCGCGTACACACACACACTCGGCGCGAGTGAACATGTGACTGTGGGCGATTTCTGTTCATCCTCTGCTGTAGCGTGTGTGAGTATTTGTGTGTGTGTGTGTGTGTGGGTGTGTGCGCGCGCGTGTGCGTACCGGATGTGGGTTTTAATTTAACGGGGTGAGTCCAGCGTTTGCTCCCCAGCTCCCTTTATCTGTGACGGCGGAATCATCGGAGACAGTTTCTAATATATATTTTTGGTATGTTGTGTTACAAGAGTTTATCCAAATCCCAAGTATATATTTTTTGCATGCAAAAAAAAAAAAATGTTTTTTCTATTTTCTAAAAGCAGATTATAACATGAAATGATCTCTTACAGGACATTGACTTTCGATTCAGTTTTGTCGGTCCCTCGTGGTCTGTTGTATATACGGTGGTTATTCGTTTTTATGGACGACACTCAGCTGTGCGCTCCATTGGCTGACGTTGGCGCCAAAGGGCGGAGTCTGGTCTGCGCTGGGCGAGCTCTCCCTCTCTTCATGTTTACTTTGAGAAACGACACTGCTCTTAACCGGAGATCTGCGGGGCGAATCGAAAGTCGAGACGTCGCCGCGATGGCCTGGCCGTGTTCATACTTGAAGAACTGTAAGGTCTTCTGGATTTGACGTGTTCCGACTCCTGAATCAGTTTCAAAACGGAGACCCTGTGATTTGAAAAATGTGCGACTGTCAGTAGAAAGACAGATTTTCTTGATTGTCGGGAGGCCGATTTTTAGGTAACAGGTTTTTTTAGTTGACGGTGGCAGTACGTGACACTGAGGTACGACTCAGGGTGTGGTGTGATGTTCCATGTGTGTTCCGACTTCTTTTAACTTTTAATTTTCACAAAGCCAAAGCGTTTTTTGTTTTGTTTTTTTTTAGCATTCTTGTAAATCCTACGAGGTTCCACCCACACTTAAATCCAGGTTTTGACAAACAAGACAAAGGTTTCTTTTCAAGGAGAAAGGCTTGCGATGGTCTCACTGCCGTTATCTCTGTAACCGCTGACCTTTTCGTGGTCATCAAGAAGTGGTCACGATGATTTTGCCATCCAGCATCCCGTTTTTGATCTCATGCTCCACATGTGACACCGACATAACATCACAGCCTGGATTGTTTTTTTCTTTGGGGGAGGAAGGGTCTGAAGGATGGGGGGTGGGTGGTTGGGGGGGGGGTAAGGTCATATAAGACATCACTGAAAACACAAATCCAGTTTACTTGGGGAAACGATTTTAAGTAGAGTTTTGTGTTTGGACTCGGAAAAAAAAACCCAGACCCATGAATGCATCTTTTCTTATGCTGTCCGTTGCTTCCATTCCTTTAACAGCATTTAGTCAAGGTTTATAAAAATGTCTTTTTTTTTTATAATAGCTGCACAAATTTAACAATTAAACGGAGAACCTATACGTGTGATGCCTCCTCAAATAGTATTAGCGAGCGTCCCCGCGACGGCACGGAGCACAGAACGTTAGCTGCGGTCTTCAGTTTTCTGGGGTCTACTGAGCATGTAGCAGTCACTGCGAGCAGCAGGGTGTAGTTCTGTGTGTACTTGGTGTGTCTCACCCTGAATGTATTCCAATAGCTTCTAGTCCTGCCAACACATCTGCTGTGCCTTGGAAGAATAAAACACTATAATGTTGACCTGAGTTGGCTCCTTAATTTGTTTCAGGTCGCAGGTGCCACCGTGTCTAATAAATGTTGTTAGAGAACAGGTTCAAACTTTTTTTTTTTTTTTAACTTTGGTGGAATAGTGGATAACAGGACAAGAAAGAAGTCATTAAATTTTGGAGCATATTCCATAAATGTTTTTTTTTTTTCAGACTTTCATTAAACATGGTGAGTTTGAGTGTCTGTTGAATTTTTCGATGAATTTATTTATTTTGATGAATTTATTTTTTATTTTCAGGGAAAATTTACATGTAACATACACATCAACCAGCCATAACACTGAAGCCACTGCACGTTCACTAATAACGGCCGATGGCGTAATTTTTAAAATGTAATGGGCCAATAACGTAATAACTGGCCAATAATATAATGAAAGTCCTGAACCGATAACGTGATAACTTCTGACCAATAATGTAATAACTTATATTGTTATTGGCTGGCTAATACGTTACTTAAAAAAACATTCTTTGCAAATGTAATAACTGGGCCAATACATAATAATACAATAACATCACTTTGTCGGTGCCCCCCACTCACCCATTTTTTTTTTGAGGATGACGTATTCTCTAATGAAATGACCAAACATGTTGGCCATGAAAAATATAATCTTTAATAAAGCTTTGTTACAACTGTTCAGGCAAAAAAAAAAAAAAATTTAAGATATCCAGTCCTCTCCTTAAAATAACTGGAATGATGAAATCTGCTGGTCCCAATTTTGAACTTCTTTCAAGACCCTGAACTGTAAAATAGCACATATGAGCTTAAAAATAAGTGGCAGATACTTTTCATCTATTGAGGGTTTGTCCCATATTTTTTTTCCATTTAGTTTATCCCTTTCTTTTCACAAAATACCTCACATATCAACAAACTAATAATTAAGAATGCTAATAACCAGCTAACAATTAGCTACCTATAATTAGTTAATTAGTTTGAATACACTCTCAATAATCTTATATCCTCTTGCACTAAATATATAAGATTGTATGTGGTATATGCAATAATGTAAATAAAATTAACTGTTCACCAAAGAAAACTGATCACTGATGACCTTTCACCAAGTGTGCTAGAAAGGGACAAAGAAGTTTGGACAACTGAGGAAAGTCAAAGTCACACCATCTCCATCTCGTGGTCAATTATGGGAAAATCAAAAAAAATCCATAACTGAAATTTTTTTTGTACTACTATCTTCAAGAGTGACTTACATGTCGTACATGTCGGACCCTGAGGAGCAGCAGGCAGGGCTGGAAATGGTTTTAGCCCTCACGTTAAATAGACAAATACATGCAGAGAGAGATTTTATCACAGTTATAGCTGACAAATGGAACTTAAATAAAATGATACTGGTACATTACGTTACTGGCTCACTTTTTACATTTGCAAAGGATTTTTTTTCTTAACCAGGCCAATGGTGTAATAACCAACCAAGACTGTAATAAGTTATCGGCCGTTGTTGCGTGATCGGCCGTTATTACGTCATCGCCCATTGTTACGTCATCGGCTGTTATTACATTACTGGCCGCAAGCAATAAATTCTCCCTTCAGAAGGAGTTTTATATTGAATTGCTATTGAATCAGTTTAAGAGAGTAGTGATTGTTATTGGGGCTTTAGTTTGATGATGTTGAACAATACTGGGTTATACTGAAAAATGTCCCAAATATTTTTGGTCATCCCGCTCTTATGTATTTTGGTGACAGCATATTAGGGACACCGTCAGTGTAACCCAGGACAGTTCAACAGCATCACAAATAAGTCGTAATAACAATGAATAAAATATGTCAACACCTCTCTTAAAACAGATTCAAACGCCTCCTGAAGGGGAAATTTATTGCAAAGCTGTTGCGGTATTTTCCACGGTGAAAATGAGGTAGTTTTTAATGTTACGGTTGCTCGGGGTGTATTTGAATTCTTAAGTTATGAGCCGAATTTTAAGTTGAAATGACTCGATTTTGCCAAAATGAAAGGGATGGACGTACGGACCACCCAAAAAAATAGGCGCTCAGGCTAATATAGTTGATATTTTCAGTGGGAGGCAAAGTGGTGACCAATTCAAAAAAAAAAACAACAACACATATAAACAAGTTTAAAGCTTTTATAAGACATCTCATACACTGATATACAGAATTAGCTTCACACAGGAGTATTGTAATCCATATTTTCTATGCAGACAACTGATTGTGCAAATGCTGTGCTGTTCAAGGTTATTAGAGGATTTTTGCAGATTTTTCAGTGAGTGCTTTTTACACAACTGTTCCCATCATCGCTAGCTTGCGTTCACCCCACAGCCGATCACAACGCCCGCGCCAAGTCCCAACACTTTGGCTTGAACTACCGCCGCAGTGTGCGGACGTCACCTGGGGCAAACTTGTACCTCAGATAAACACCAAATCAGCCTCAACATTTGAAGTCGCTGTTTTGCGTAATAGTATATTGAGTGTAAATCTTCCCTTCATCTCATTAATATGAATCGCGATTGACAAAGCGTAAGCAACACCTTTAAGTGTAACCCAGTATAATTCAATAGCACCTCAAATTCATTACATCAAATACATCAATGCCTCTTCAATTCAACAAATGCTGGACACTACAGTCCTCTTGAAGAGAAGATCTACTGCAGGGTTGTTGCATTATACTTTATACCGAACCTCTCAGTGGTTTAAAGGTTGCGGCTGATTGGTGTGTTTTACCCTCCGCTAAGGCCGACCGGGCATAGAGACGGGACAGTAGTGTTCCAAACAAAGCGCCTCAGCCTGCTCCACAAGGCCACATTAAAAGAGTAAATGTGTGCAAAAATGGCAGTGTCTCAGAAGATACATCAGATCTTTCAAAAATAAACATATGTGTATATACTGTATATATATATAATATATAGTGATGTATATAAGTATAAAACTGGCTACCTAACGTTATAATATGCAAAAAGGCTCCAAGGCAACATGCACGTTAGAATTCTTCAGAGTGGTGGTGTCGTGAGGAGCAAGGCGATACGTGTAGGTGTCAAGAGTGAAATGCTCGGCTTTGGCAACGCTCAGTCGGTGTTAGGGTGAAAAACAGAGAAGCAATGAAACGGCCAGAAGAGAGAAGTGGAATGTAGCGCATTAACTGGAAAGACACCAAGAGGTCACATTGATTATTAAGGCTTCCCTTTACAGGCCACACAGGACACCTGCTTATAATGTAATGCCAGACACGTAATAAATTACTATTAAGAATGCAAGATCATTCATTCGAGACAATCAGCCCGAGGATGTGGCGGATGACTCTTGGCGATGGCGACCCTTGGCCCAGATTTGGCACGTTAGACTGTTGACCCCCCGCCCTCCGGCAGCCAGAATTCAGGTCCGCACTTGGAATTTCCCGGCTTTCGTCACATATTTCACCCCTTTGAACGGCTTGTACTTCTCCCCGAACATGTCGAGGCGATTCACCTTCAAGCCTGTGACACAGCAGAGAGGCGCCGCGTGAGCGTCGGCCGGGAATGCAAAGCACCCCCCGCTGGGAACCTGGCGGGTTTTTTCGCAAAACAAACGCCGCTGCGATCGAGGATTTCTCTTTTGCGACGAGGTCGGAGAGCGAAGCCGAAGGAGAGAGGACGAGTTACATTTCTGAACTCTGACCTACATACCGAGGCTGTGTTAAATGATTAGGAGGTCGCGCCGCGGCGGTTACCTGATATGGCCAGCTGCTGTATCTTCAGGTCGATGTTGAGTGAGGGGTTCTCTTCAGGTTTGGGGGTTCCTGACTGCATGCTCAGGCTGCCTCGCAGGTTGGGGAGCTTCTGGGGGTTCAGCTTGCCAACATCCCAAGCCAACACCTTCAACACACACACAAACACACCAAAATTAACAACAACCAGCTTTTATATTTGCTAGCCAACCTGTTCACTGGTGGGAAATCTTAAATAACTTGAATATTCAGGATGTGACATGTGGGTGCAAACAAGATTAAATCGGTGTTATTGCATTTGACGAGAAAAGCACACCAGTATGAAGGACACAGATTAGATAATCGTGGCCGGCCAGTCTCATTTTACACAACCTGTTCCTGCTTTAGACATCCACAGGTGCAGTTACCTTGGTAGCGAGGTCATAGGTGTAGTTTCCTTGTGTTGCCGTGAGGCTGACGCTGAGCACGGCTTTAGGCATATGAATAGTGACCTTTAACCCCTCCACAGTCTTCCCCATGGTCTGCCTGGGTCCAATGGTGAGGTCGAGGCGACCACAAGACCCCGAATCAAAGAAACTGATGTTCTGTTTCACGTACACTGGAATGGCCACAACACTGAGGGAGGATATGGAAAATTAGGATAACGAATAGTTCCGTGATTATTGCAAAAACTGCAAACCGGAATTTGAATCCAATCCTCCGAAATCAAACACGACACCGCTAGTATTGCAACGTTATTGTTGTTTCAGGATGTTGTTTTGCATACACAAACATTATTTGTAATTGACCTCGAATGATTACTTATGGTTATTACCACTGCCGCACAGACCAGTAATAAATAGAAAAAGAAGAACGCATAGTGGATGGCAGCATTTTCTGCCTGAAATTTAACAAAAAACCTCCATGCCGTGTTCAAGGGTTGTCACGGAAATAAGTTACCCATTCGTGTACACGACTTAGCCCAACAGCTACAGTTGGCCGATCATTTGGATTTAATTCCTACACCGTGAGGAACTGAAAGCACCATGCCAAGTAGGCCAGCACGGCTAACATGACCCTTCTCAATCCTGACCGCCATTTCAAATTTTTAATTTCAACCCAGCGCCGCCCGCCCAGCACCAATGGGTCCCTTTTGGTCCCGTTAGGGTTGGGTCAGATATCCACCTCTCTGCCACGGAGGTTATTTTTGAACCCGTGAATGTTGGCATGTCCTGTCTGTCTGTCTGTCTGTCAGCCGGAAAGATTCAACAAAAACTACCAGGCTGATTTTCATGAAAATTGGTGCAGGGGTGGAGCACCGCCCCACAGAAGAACCAATTAGTTTTTTTTAATTGTTCTTATCAATTGTTAGATTGAAAATGCAAAAAAAAATAAAATAAAAAAAAACATTCAAGAAATATTTCATGGACCTCTGGGCAAATACCGAGACATACGGTATATGATGAATTCAGTTGGATTTGCATATGATAGAAGACTTGACTGTTATCAGAGGTCGACGCGTCCCAAGTTCCCCTAAAATTTCTACTTAAACTGATTTTGATTTCATCAAAAACTGTTAAGGCAGACTGACTTTTGAAAATCCCTGATCAAGACAGGACGAGATCACGAAACAGAAGTGGAGGACGCATTAATTGTCTGTACTTCAGTGAAATGTATTCAAATGTGTTGTCATGGAAACAGCAAAACTATAATCTGTTTGGGTACGAGACATTAAAGAATACCATTTGAGATTATAATTCATTTTAGATAAGGAAAAGTACTTTGTAATGCAGCAGTCTGGGGCAACAACAGGGTGAACAGTTCCTTCATTTTAAATACAATTACATAAAAGTAACAAGTAATTAAGTATAGATACTCAAAAATAATAGTTGTGTTAAGTAAATTTGAAGTCATTTATTTTCCACCAAAGCATACGGTGTTGCCTGTTCTTACTTTTGAGAGCTGACATGATAAGTCATGAGCGTGAAGTTTCCATCCGGCGGGATGAAGGAGAGGACGTGCTCCGCCTCCCAGCGCTTGAACCGCACGCACGGGTGGAAACTCACGTCATCGAGGAGGCGAGGATTCTGCCAGCGAGAATGCCGAGAGTGAGTGTCACACTCAGACCCGCAACGTGGAGAGCAAACAGAACACTGAGCTGAGAGGGGAGGGACGCACCATGAAGGACAGGGTGAGGTCCGGCATCCCGCTGAGTCTCACGCAGGCTTCGATGACCCCCTGGATCTCTGCAAAGACCGTCGTGCCTGGACAAGTGTGATGTTTACAATTAGTCCGGCGCGCTTGTGTAATTTTTGTATGAGACACCTCTTAAGTCCAACTGCCACGAAAAGGCTCCACAATAATCAAGCACGCGGATGTTTGTACCCGATTTGTCCAAAATGGCATCTATCTCCTCTATCACGTCAAAATAAGCCTCGTTATTGGTGTATTTAACACCAAACCGCCTCCATGGCACATTGGACAACTGGCCCGTGGGCAACGTATCTCCAACATTACTTCCACCTGGAAAACACACAAGTAGGCGCAAGCGACGTACATGTAAACATTACTTTCTTCAAAAAAAGGGATTTTAAGTAAGCACAACCAGTCATGATGGCCTCGGCCTACCTGTGAGCGTGTTGACGACCGATCGCAGGATGGTGGGAGGCCTGATCATCTCTTTGAGGACGTTGGACTCTGTCGCCAGCGGAAAGCCGTTATCCAGCATCTCCTCCAGCAGCTCGTACACCGTCACCAAGTTGTCTTTGATGACGTTTTCGGAGCATTCTCCAAAGTAGTCCTGTTGACAGCCGAAAGTTATTGACGCCAACACCAGGCTGACATATGCAAAAAGACTGAGTGTACTTTCAGTGAGCTATTGTTGAGCATCCATTGCGATTCTTTAACCGATACTACATCCTACATGCATACACTGTGTACAATAAATACACTGTTTGGTTTTTTTTTTGGTACATTTACCCTGAAGCAATGGAACAAAAACTCTGCAGAGAGAAGACAATGCACGAAAGCAAGGCATTCTCTGTAAGAAAAGTATTGTGCAAAATTTTTTAGGAATTTAAGATATTTCAAAAAGTCCTTTAATTAGTTGGCAAATAAAACAATGCACTTTTTTGAGCATCCTCACTTAACGGCAAAAACTTTTGCACCGTGCTGCATCACGTGTTTTAAGGTAGCATCTCACTGAGTCACTTTTGCAGGTGTTGACACCTGGAAAGCAGCCTCTGTGCATGCCTCTTTTTATGAAGCTGCCGAGAAAACACACGCACGTGTTTGTTTTCTCTTCGGGATCCACCCAAATCCCACAAGGTCAAGACACCAGACCCGGACCACCGCTCGCTCCGGCGGCATCCCCGCACGGGTCGGTTGAGGTTATTCATGACAATGAGGAGAACAGAGAGGCTCAAATGGTAAATCGCACCTGGAGCGTGTCTGCCACACGGTGCAGGAATTCAATGACAAACAGCGGGGGGACCTCGGTCTGGATGACAGAGAGGAAGAAGAGCTTGCCCCGGTATATGGTGATGAGATAGTGGTGTGGTGTCTGCAGGACAGGAGGAACATTCTCCGGGTCCACCGCCTTCTCCTTCGCCTCGAAAAAGTAGTCGCACACACTGCGGCTGATAACACTCTTCCAGTGTTTCTCCAGGAAGATGTCTCCCGAGGTATTAATCAGGAACAGACTGTGAATCATCTCAGCTGCAACAATGAGGCGGTTGTTGTGGTTAGTAGTGTATCAGCAGTTTACAAAAACATAAGCCCCCTTAAGCTCATTTCACACATAAAGCTCAATGGTGAATGTGTCGCTAAAGAAAAGTGGGTCACCTGGTGTCAACAGTTACCCACCGTGAGTCTGTATCTTCAATCCAGTTAACTTAAGCTGGTTTCACATTCGGGCGCTTGTAGTACCCGCCGTTTCATTTTTTACAATGCAACATAATTCGGGGCGAGATGTGTAACATTGATATAACAGCCCCGAGGTGAAAGTAAAAGGAAAAAAGTTTCAAAAAAATTAGGTGAAGTTTTACCTGCTAACTCCAGTTGTTTCTGCCAGGAATACTTGCTGCCAATATGGCAGAGATGTGAGAATTGAGCCGCCTGCAGTTGTTTGCACACGTAAACACACTTTAGTCACGAGGGTATGTCGATAAATGAGAGGAAGGCGTGCAGGCACTTTTAGTTAAGTGTTGCGAGGTATTACGCTCGCTTAAAACTCAAAGTCACTCCGATGTCTGACGGGGGGACGCTTTCAGAGTAAATTTATCAACATTTGCATTCAGGCGATTTTAACGGGCACCTAACACCGATCAGTCTCATAGATGGACGTACGGCGCGATGAGTTGTTTCGCCCTAAATCTCGTCTGTCAGGTTCTGCCTGCTCAACACTTGGAACAAATAATACAGTAGACCAATGTTTCTGTGGTGAGTGGTAAAAATCCAACTTTTGATAAAATTCAACTTACAAACATCCCTATTTGGGTAAAACCCAATTTGAGATCCACCAGCAGCAAAGACACTGGCTAACAAATCAAGACTTATCAGTTCATCATTTGTAACCAGATTTAGCCTATTCTTTCTGTTTATAAACGTGTTTTACAAATATATTTGGTTTTACTGTTATAATTTATTTTTTTTCCATTAAAAGCAGCAATGATCAGCTTCAGAACTCCTAAAATACCCCAACAAAACGTATACTGCTACAAATGCATCCTTTATTGAGCGACACACACACACTAAACATAATTGAACTGAATTTGGAGTTGCTCGACTAATCTGTCAACAAAACAGAAGCGGGGAACTGACCAGACGTAAAACACGTTTATGTATTTTGTTGCAGAAATATTTACTGATGCCGCATATTAAGACCAGGGTGTTATTTCATTTGGGGCAGTTTGTTATTTATTATTTATCTATTCATTGTGCCATCTTTGGTTACTGCTTGGCTTTTTTAGAGTCACTTTGTGTGAACCCTGTGCACCTCATCTGCCATACAGACCAAACAACACATAATATTTCATGTTAAATTCCTGAGCAGAGTGAATGGGGTAGGAACTGGAGTGAAATTCCTTGTTTGTGTGTACAAACTTGGCCAAAAAGCGGATTAGTTTGGAGTATTGAATGTATTCCTTCACATCGCACACTTAATAAATGTATTTACCCACTTAAATGTTCAGGTAGTCACCATGCATTAGTCATACAGTCTGTGGTACGAGCCGACCTGTGATTTGACAGCCACCGCAAATGCTGACATGCGAGGCTTCTAATTGGTGGACGTCTCTCGGGGGGCGTCACGCTACGGTCGCCTGTAAGGCAGCGACCGGGGTATATTACACCCAACGTTACAAGCACGACAGCCTCGTCCCGCCGGTAAAAGAAAAAAAAAGGTGATAGCAACGTGCTCCACACACTCCAGTCAGTCATGGCTTCCGACGAACCGAAGGCAAAGAAACCCAAACTGTCCGAGGAGGAGAAGAAGACTAAGACTCCGCCGGAGACGTCTTCTGCCGAACTAAGGTGACCGCAAGCTGAAGCTAAACTGCCTCGCTCCAGATCACGGAGACGGACCGGTCTTTATGAGTGGCTTTAAATACATGAATATATTTAGGACCATTAAAAAAAACAAAAAAACCAACATGATTGCGTGCATGACAGCGTGTGTGTTTCTTAAGAGTGTTTGACACCACACACACGCACGCACACACACCACACGCGCGGAGCGAGGAGGTCGCGGCAAATGACGGCGGCGCGAAGCCCTTTGATCCCGCGCGGTGCTACCTGCAGCTAGCGCTCGGCTAACACCTAGCTAGCTCAAAAAGACGCGCAACCGACGTGCCTCCAAGTGCAGCTGTCTGAGGGCTCCGCGCCCAGATATGCGCGCTGACATGAGTACACCGTGGCCGGCAGCTGCCCCCCCACACACACCCCCACCCAATCCACCCACCTTGCGTGTTCAACATGACAAATAACTTGGACCGACCTCGACGCCGCCGGCCGGCCGCTAATCGATTAGCAAGTGTTCCACGCCGACGACTGCTGCGCCGCATGTTACGGCACGAGACGCCGCCACCGAACCGTCGTGCTTCGGCTCCGAAAACAAACAAACAAACAAGCGCGCATGAGTCACGTGGTCCCGACTATGCAACGTTACGGCGCGGGTCTCCTCATCCGGCTCCGCGGAAATATAATGCCATGTCACCCTCACCCCCCCAACCCCCAGTCATCAATACGCTTCTCACGATGTAATGTAGCTTTGGAAGCGTGTTGTGTGGATTGAGTCTCTCGGGTCCGCAAGACAAGCCAATCACCAGACAGCGGCCGACCGTCCTGGCCCTTCCTCCCTTAGATGCTACCAGTCAATCAGTGGCGAGGAGGAGGAGCCCGCGGTTGCAGGGGAAAATCGATCCCCCTGCACACGCTGAGCTGAAATTGTGAAGTTTTTGAATGCGTCGCTCTTTCTGAGGCGGTTTTTGGCTGGCTCAACAGGTCTTTAGGTCTCTAGCCGGTGCACTGAGAGAGGGACAGCATGTCCTCTGCGAGGTAAGGCACATGGAATCACGAATCTGGTTCTGTGTAAATTGGTTGCACATGTCCAGCATTCGTATAAGGGGGGGGGGTGTACAGTATGGGCTGTAGGAAATGCTGGGAATTGGGTGTCATCTGCCTTATTGTTGAATTTTCTGCATTTTAGAGGCGCTCATCATATGCCCCAGAGTCTGTTGCGTAATCATAGCTCCTCTTCCTCTTTACAAAACCCATCAGCCACTCCTTGCCGCATTTGATTAAGTCCAGAGAGGTCGGCTTCATGGGAAAATGTCGTTAAGTGCTCCTCTGCCAGGGAGAAATCCGCAAATTTGCTCCACCTTGCTTGTTCGCAGTAACACTGTCAAAATGGTACCGAATGGTACTTCAATGGGACTGTCAAGCAGGAGGGAAGATGACGCCAAGACGCAGATGGCAAGCTACCATAACGTTTTTAAGCGTGTTTGCTGTGCTGCACGCATTGTCCAGCGTTTGCTTGCAGGCAGTAGATTTTGATCGGCACCTGTATTTCCTACTGATGCGTTTGTCACTGGCACGAGGCTCGATGGGGGGCGGGGGGGGTTCTTTTGGTGTGTGGTCCGGTTGTGTTGAGCCCTTGTTGTGGAAATGTTGCCGTGCTGCTTTGAGATGATGATTTTTTTTTCTTCCCTCCCCCCACCCCCGCCATCACATAAATGCAATTGGCCGTGTTATTCCAGTCCTGTGCTCAGCTTTTGCCCCGGGACAGAGCATACCGCACAAACAGCCGCAGACTGCCGTCGCCCCGAGGTGAATGTCATAACACGGTTACACGCATGGCTGACTGGGCCCTCACCACTGACCTTATTCATATGATTTTGTGGTATCGGTGAGCCATGCGTGTCTCCATACCATGCATCTCAGACGTGCATTGTATCTGCTTGTCTGTGCGTGTGGGCCAAAGTGTTTGTCATGTGATGGAAGTCACATGGAAACCAAACTGTGGGTTTTGCAAATGGCTGGTAGACATTTGAATAAAAAGTCTAGGGCTCCCGGGAAAGAGCAAACAGAAGTTTGTCTACATAAACAAACTGCTGAGCCGAGAGCATTTGCTCATGTTGTGAATGAGCCATAATGTTTAAAACCATTAACCCACTTCAACCCGACGGAGTTATTAAAAGCTGCTTCGGGAAAGTAAAGACGAACAAGACAGTCGACCCTGGCAGATGTTCTTTTAATGTCGCGTCAGTGGCGCTAACATGACCGCAGCTGCATTTCTATCTAAACGAAAAGTTACTCCATGCCGTGCGGTTACAGTCAAACTTTCAATGGTCGTGTGTTTGTGTTTTAACATGTAGTTTTTCTGTTTTAGCCCCAATTCACTCTTTGGGATGGGAAATCCATTACTGGACATCAGTGCGGTGGTGGACAAAGATTTCTTGGACAAGTAGGTTAATTTTTGACAGTCAGCACTTTCATCGGTGGTGGCTTCTTGAAGTGCATGTAAACTTTGAAAACAAAGTACGAGCTGTCGGCTCCTCAATTTTTTTTTTTTGCGTATCTTAACTTATATGTAACCAGATGTTATTGCAAGTGTGTGTGACAGACAGGAGAACAATTGTTTTGCGATACAGTATAGTGCCCATACAGCAAATATTCAGTGAAGTACAGACAGAGTTAGTGAGGGCTCTCCATTGACAGGCTGACTAAAGAGCTTCTATTATGTGGGTGAACCAATGAAAATGAGGATGTAAAGAAAGCAGATGTGACAGCTCAGCAGAGCTTATGTCCTGTAGACGTGTTGCTGTAATATGAAATGAAAGTGCATCATTATGTTAAAATGAGGTGACACTTAATGGACTATTTCCTGTTTTGTCTCGCAGCCGCGAGGCTAATGGTGCACAAATGAACCCAACAATTCTCCCTCTTTCAAAAGAGGGAGAATACTTGAGTTTTCGGTCTGTCCAAACAGCATCACACTGAAGTGACCAGAGCAAAGGGCTCCTGTGGGCTCCAGCTCAGAGTCCACCCGCAAACCGCTTGCGTAAACCCCAGGATTAGAGCTAATCAAGCCAACCACAAGTCTTATTCAGGCTCACTTGGACTAAAACAGGACTAAAACTGCCCCTTAATCCAAAACCTTTCAAAGAAACTAGACTCTGTGGCAGCACCATCATTGTGTCTGCAAGGCTTATCCGCATAAACATAACCCAGATACTGATCCTGTTTATGTTTGACAGAGGGCCAGTTAGTTCTCCTGTACTTGGAACAAAGCAGTGATGCACAAAATCAGCAGGGTTTGAAATGGTTTATGTTTCAGATGCCTTGTAAAATGCTAATTTCCCTTCTTCATTTTATTTTTTCCCCTTCTTTAATGATCCGCAGGTACACCCTGAAACCAAACGACCAGATCCTGGCGGAGGAAAAACACAAACTGCTGTTAGTATCCCGCGTATTGCTACAGTTCTGCATGCTCACATGTTTCCAGCACATCAGGTATTATGCTCTGTGGAAAGCTATTCCATCTGAAGTCTGGACTTGGCCAGCCAAAACAGGCGCACACCAGAAATCGCCACGATTGACCTCCGTCCCTTCTGTGGAAAACCAATGACAGAGTGGCAGATCCCGCTCAGAGAGGCAGTCTCGGCCAATAGCAAACCAGGACATTTCACCTCCCAGTCCCTCTGAGACAAGAGCTAGAAAGCAAACATGTAACAGCAGGAGATAAGAAAGTTTTGTGTGTGCGTGTGTGTGTGCGCGCGCGCACATGCTGATGGAGTCTGACCCCCCCATAGATACTCTTTTAGTTTAATTTAATGTAGATTCAAATGATTTACAATGCCAAGAATTTTATTAAGCTAGCTAAACTGTGAGAATGAAAAATCAACACTTGTCCAACCAAAAAAGGGAATTGCATCTATAGACGTTTGATAGTTCACATTCAGATTGTGGCTATGATTCATTACCTAAAAGTCACGGATGCTTCAGAAGCTCTGTGGGTCGATGGTGAGCTGCTGCCATCACTCAGTTGATGTATTAAGCTGTAAGTGCACGGTCACAGTACATTTCCACCCATTTCCCTCTGCCCCAAACGTTGCCTCTCTATCAAGAAGTGTTAATGAATATTAATCACAAAATTTCAACAAGGAGTGAAAGTCATGCTTGAGTGCTTTGATGGTTTAAAAAGGTGGTGGTGGTGAATTATGACAATTTACAAACCAATTCCATATCAAATTTGAACAGAAGTTGTGTCTGTCAGCAGGAAACGCACCGATACGTTTGTCTGTGAGGCTTCAATCGAAGTGAATGGTCAAAGGTGCAATATTATGAGGGTAGTTTTTCTGCCACTTACATCACAAATGTGTGATGAAACATGCAGTTTGAATGGTTTCTGAAACGAGGACGAGACCCTCCGCAATGTTTTGACACTTTTCGATCTGAAAGGCCACACATGTTTAACCTGTTTGTGCTTGTACAGCCCTAAAATCAGAGCGCTACTTAAGCTACTGTGATTACGTAAAAGGTATAAGTGGCAAATATCTTAAATTTTACTCGGGGGCAAATCTGAATCTGGTTTTTGAAAACATGACATTGTGCCAGGTGTGGTTGGCGGTCATCAGGCTGCATCCACGGTCACAATAAAAGGAACATGTGGGTAATAAAACTTAATCTATAGCAAAAAGACTTTTCATTGACTTTTGTAAGCGTGTGATTATTGGCATTGTAAATGAAGTAGATGAATTTTGATTTTATCCAAACATTCGTTGCCAAGGAGACGGCAACAGCAGCGTTGGTCCTGTCCTGGTGTCACGACTGAATTTACTCAGGCAAAGCAGTGCTGTCAATACACCGTCAAGTTTGTTGATTTTTAAAATACAGGAATCTTCATTTGCAGCCTAAAAACGGACACCTTGCTGGCATGAAGCTTGACTAAAACTAAAGATTTGCAGGATGATTTACAATAATGTGCAGGTCCAGCACTTATCAAACACCTTGCACATGGACGTTATGTCCTACGGTTTTGCAGGGGTGAATGTATACACTGCATGACACTGCTTCTTTTTAAAATGATAATGTTGTGAATTACAGGAGTCTGTGTTTGTTTGTAGGTTTGACGAGCTGGTGAAGAAGTTCAAAGTGGAGTACCACGCTGGAGGAGCCACTCAGAACTCCATAAAGATTGCTCAGGTCAGTCTCGCCCACCACAGTCTCGTCCCGCACCATCACCAAAGCAATGTAGTGCCCCTGTTGGCCTCTCAGAGCAGTGGATTTTCTAGATGTTTACTGTTAGAGATGCTCTCGCGGTCTGTAGTGGATGATCCAAGAGCCCCATAAAGTGGGAACGTTCTTTGGATGCATCGGCAAAGACAAGTTCGGGGAGATCCTGAAGCAGAAGGCGGAGGAGGCCCATGTCGACGCCCACTACTACGAGCAAGATGAAGAGCCCACAGGGACGTGCGCTGCTTGCATCACCGGAGACAACAGGTGGGTAACTTGTAACCATCCGTCATTGACAGTCTTCATAGAAAAGTCTTTTAATATCTGGTGTTTGCCACCCTTTAGGTCCCTGGTAGCTAACCTGGCTGCTGCTAGCTGCTATAAGAAGGATAAGCATCTAGACCTGGAGGAAAACTGGAAGCTGGTGGAAAAAGCAAAAGTTTACTACATTGCTGTAAGTAGTATTCAACTCAGTGTAATTTTTTTTTTTTTTAAAGTCATCTCAGGACACTATAACTGATTGTTTCAGGCCACCTCATGTACTGTCAGCTCATGTTTGTCGTGGTGGATAACAGGGGAATCACAGAGGGGAGTTTGTTTACGTACTGCAGCCGCGCACGACCTCGACTCTCATTAGAGCCGTCACGATATAAAAAGCACATCGGTCCTGACTCAATGTCGCCGTTTGCTTCCAGGGTTTCTTCCTAACCGTCTCTCTGGAGTCCATCCTGAAAGTGGCGAAGCACGCGTCCGAAAACGACAAGCTGTTCTGCATCAACCTCTCGGCGCCCTTCATCTGCCAGTTCTTCAAGGACAACCTCATGCAGGTCATGCCCTACGTGGACGTGCTGTTCGGCAACGAGACGGTACGGCACAGTTTCGCTGAACACTCTCCGCAAATCTTGATGTTCTCTGCACACACGCTGATCATGATTCATCTGTTTCGCCCCCCCAGGAGGCGGCCATGTTTGCTAAAGAGCAAGACTTTGAGGTGACTAGATCTCACGTTGGTTTTTTTTTGTTTTTGTTTTTTTTGGTTTGTTTGTTGTTGTTTTTTGCATTCGTGACCAATCGTGTCCGTGTGTATTTTCACTGTAGACCAAAGACATTAAAGAAATAGCAAAGAAAGCACAGGCTCTGCCAAAAGACAACACCAAGAGGCAGAGGGTCGTGGTGCTGACTCAAGGGAAGGGCGAAACGGTTATGGCCCACAGTAAGACATCCTATTTTCTCTCCCTCATGTAAATCTTAGTTCTTGTCCTGTCTCGCTCTCCGTCGGAAGTGATGCGTATCGGTATGATTTTCGTCCCACGTGCCTTCAGGTGACAAAGTCGAGACCTTCCCAGTCATCACAATCGATCCCAAGGACATTGTGGACACAAACGGCGCCGGCGACGCCTTCGTAGGAGGTACGTTTCTGCGCCTTGTGTCCGATAAGCTTCCTCGTGCTGCGTTGTGTCGTTCCCGTGTTTTGCCGGGAACGTAGCTGAAGAGGTTTCCCCGTGCGACGCAGGTTTCCTGTCCGAGCTGGTCCAGGCGAAGCCACTGGATCAGTGCGTGAAGGCGGCCCACTACGCCGCCAACGTCATCATCAGGCAAGCAGGTTGCACCTTCCCAGAAAAGCCTGACTTCAAATGAGGATTTCCTTCAACGTAAAACATCACACTCACCCCTGCCTATACTCAATTTTTGACCCCTAATTTTTCTACAATTACTGCCTTGAGTTCTTTTAAATCCGTTGTTTTTTTTTTTCTTTTCACTCAAAAACCCGTCCATGCTTTTCAACCCTAGATGCAGCATTTCTTTCAAATTGTCAGTTGAGTGCCTCCCGACACGTGCCTACCCCTTTTTCCTCCACTAGACGTCGCTAGAGAATCAAGGAACAAAGGGCCCACAAGCTCATAGTCAGTTGAATTATAAATGATAAAAGAATTAGGTGGAATCGTTTTACTCAGTATTACAGATCCAAAAGCAAAAATCTTGTTTTTATTGATTTGCTTTTGTTTTATTTTTGACCCTGTTGATGTCGGGCTGCCATCAGTCTGCTGCGAGCGCCCGCGCATGTTGACATCACCCAAATCTCTTTCTCCCCCCCCGGAGACAAACTATAAAACACAGGAGGCTGATTCCATGAGGAGAGGACACGTCCCAACCAAGCAGGACTAAAGACTCAACACCCTTGTCAAGGGGAGTTTTGGATACTGCATCGATCCGTGCAGTAATGATTTGTTTGAAAGCTTATTGTTTTAATCCTCTCAGATTATGAGTGTCATTTGTTTAGTTTTTGATTCAACAGGCCAGTCAATAAGCCAACGTTTTTATTTTTATTTTTTTAAAGCTTAGAAACACTCAGCCTCTGTTAAGCTAAGTCAAAGATCACTATGACATTTCAGGTCCTCTGTGTCAATCGTGTGACTTTTCCACCACGCGGCAACCGGCTCTCCTCAACTCTGCTGCTTTTGCAATCTGGATTCAGTTTAGTGCTCCTCCGGTTCCTGATGGTTCTAGCAACCAATCAACCAGCCGCAATGTTCTCATGTCACCCTTTGTTGCATCGCCTAACCTCACTGAAGGTACTTAAACGGAGATGACACCAAAACCGTTCCAGGTTCTATCTATAATTGGTTTTTTTTAATGGAAAAAACGAGAGGAGACTCGAGCCAAGCTGGTGCCCGGCAGCGGAAATGGTTTGTGATAACATGGAAGTCTGTCTTGTTGTTTTTAATGCTTGAAGTAATGAAGTAATGAGTGCCTTTTTTTTTTTTTTTTTTTTCATTCTCTGAAAATGTTACAAAAACTTGTTGAACAAGAGCAGACAGGTTGCACGAACCTGCGTTTGTCCCCCACCAGGACACAAGTGATGGGCAGCTGGCGGCTCGCGGGGATGTGAATGAGCACATATCTTGATAAAATGCATGTGGTAACTGGTGCTGTTGGAAAATAATGAGAAAATAGTATTTAATTGTTCTGTGTCAGAGAATGACAGTGGGCATTATAGCTGACCCTTCAGCTGTTACTGTTTTGTCCAATAAATCAACTTCAGGGTGCTTCAAGACCGTCCAGTTTGTTGCATATAAACGGACCATGTTGACTTTTTTTTTTTTTTTTTTAACATTATCCACTAATCATATTGTAATCTTTTCCTTCGGTGAAGATCTAAATTACTAAACTCAGGCTCAGTGGTGTAATGTTGCACTTTTAACTGCATTTCAAACTATCTGTATACTGTATGTGATTGAAGTCCGCATATCACTCAGTACCCGGAATACAGCGGTGCTTGTCCGCCTTCATTGATAATATGCCATCGGGTTGGCTTTTCTGAATTTTGCAAGAGGAAATTTGTAAACCACTTTGTACAATGTTGCGTCCAGCCTGATTTTTAATTATTTTTTTTTTTTTTTTTGTTCAGATGCACCAAAAAGCCTATTTCTCTAGCTGTTGTCGATTTCTGTGCTGAACAGTGATGCCTAATACTGAAAAATAAAACTCCACCAATGAGGTCATGTTTTCCGGCCCCCTGATGTCCGTCTGTCTTGTCAGCAGGATTCTGTAAAAACTAGCAAGAGTGGTTTATTTATTAGTTTTTGATGAAATCTGGTTGTACAAGTGTATCATGGCTCAAGGAAGAACACTCAATTCTCGAGTAAAGCTGCTCAGACATAGTGAACCAAGCGATCTGTCTTAGAAATTTGGGAATTTTAATTTTTCATATGTATGTATAATTTATATTAAATTCAGGTTAGACTAAATCGATTTTGCACAATTTGTAATTTAAAGTTTGTGCAGCACATTCATTCGGTCACATCAGCGAATGGTTTTAGGCTTCCCATTTTTCGTCCCGGGATAATGGGACTACTGGTGTCGGCTGCTGCACCTCCAACTTCTATGCTGCAGATAAAACTCCTAACAGTAAACTCAATATGCACACACACGCACACACACGCAGCTTGCGCATTCACGTTGCGCGCGCCGAAATCTTGGAGGAAAGTCCCCTCCAGCACATTTTAATAATTGCATTTGTGATGCAGACGGACACAAATGTGAAATACGTATGTGGGTAATTTCAATCAGTTGAGTGATGGTAGATGCGACACTGGCGGGTCGAGGCGCTGTCGGAGAGATATCTATGAGTCGCCGCATCTATGAGTCGAACTGCTTCATCATTCAGGTGTTAAAACTACACAAAAGGCTTTTTTTTAATTTTTTATTAAAGAAATAGCACCTGCATACCTGAGACAAATTCAAATGGGGGGGGGCAAAATACTATGGGTCTTGCGTCTGTTTTTTTAGTCTGAGCTTCTCCTCTTGCAAGGCGATGTCCAGAGCCCTGAGCTGTTTTAGGAAGCCGTGATTGGGCAGGATGCACCTCCGCCGCCGCACGTGCTCCACGGCGTCCACCACGGTCAAGCCGCGCTCCAGCATCAGGTAGGCCAGCACCAGGGAGGCCGACCGACTGCGGCCCATCACGCAGTGCACCAGCACCTTGTCTGTGGAGCGAGACGGGAGGCGCAAATCGTTCGGGTCGCGAAACGGCCTGCTTTTTCCGGAGAAGCGTCTTAAACATTGAGGTTTTGGATTTGTCGCCGTTAGACGCCGGACTCACTGTGCGGGTGACTCAGGGCCTCGCGGATGAACCCGGCCGCCGGGCGGAAGTACTGGGAGATGTTGAAGGTGGGTTTGTCGTCGGCCTCCACACCAAAGTACCGGATGTCCATGTCTCTGTAGTAATCGGCTCCAGTCAGCACATTGTTCCACTTCCCCTCCGCTGCGTTCAGGACGTGTGTGATTCCCAAATCCCTCAAGCCGGACCGCTCCAGGGCCGTCTTCCTGCAGGCCGCACATCATCGCGGGTTTTTGACATATCCGACCCACTTTGAGGGATGAGTTGTGTGTTTGGATTTACTCACTCGTCCCCGATGAACACGCCAGCCCACACTTGGTTGACGTGTGCGTATTGAACCCCGGGGCCGGTCCAGAACAGCTGCTCCAGGTCTAACGTTCCTGGTGTGATGTAATCGCTGTCTGGGTCCACCTGCACCGCCGCGTACGGGTTCCTGCTTCTGGACTTCAGCACACACGCGGCCATGCTTCACCTCAGGGGCAGCGAAGCGGGACAACACGCAGCGGGAAATGTCAGAAATATTTGAAGCTGCCCGTGGTCTGTCCGCTCCAGAGCTACAGTGGATGTGTACGGCATCAACGCAGCAGTGATAATGATCGATCATCAATCAATCAATCGGTCGGTCAATCAATCAAATAAACTGGTAATAATAAGACATGTGAGGGTCACAATAAACAAAAAAAGAGCCAACGGTTCAGTTTAAAACAGTCTGAGGCCAGTCAGAGTGAGGAAATGAAAAATAGAAGAAATAAAAATTTAATGAAGACGTAATAAAGCTGATTTAAAAGTGGAATGCAGATGAAATTGAAAAATTAAAATAAGAAAACGGCTAAAAATGATTCAAACCTGTGTGAAAGTTATTGGTAGTATAACAGATATGTAAAATAGAATAAAGATATGCATTTAAATAATGTCTACAAACCATTTTTTATTAAAATCCAATATACCTTGATGGTATTTTGGTTTGCAGAACTCTGGAAAATGTTATTATGCATGAATTTAATGATATTTAATGTAAAACTGAATGCAATTAAAATAGTAAATTCATCTTCAATAGATACATTTATGGAGGGATCAATAGAAAAAGGAGACATCACACATAATTAAGACATTTCCCAGCACCGCTTTATAAATTCAAATGTTGTGGATTCATGGAGGGCAAATGCCCAATAAATAAAGACAGCATTTAAATGGTCCTCTCTATGGGTGTCGGGGTTTTTTATTGCGACTCAGCGTTGCTGCTCAGCTGCGCGCTAAGAGAAGCTCTCTGAGACGAGCAGGTGTCACTTTCCAAAAATCCACCACAAAGGAGTTTTGAGTGAGGCAGCAGCAGCGCGTATTATTGTCCGGCGCAGTAACCAACCATCCCGGAGAGAAAAAAAAAACTGTGGAACTTGTGAGTGAAACAAAACCCAAACAGACGGTTAAATGCTTCATAGCAAATGGAGTTGGTTTTTGTTTTTTGGTTTTTTTTTGTTTTGTTTTTGAGAAACATTTATCAAACTGAGCAGTGATTTCTCTATATACATTCATTTAAGTGCATTTTTAATCCAAGCTATTCATTTGTGGTTATATGTTCACACACACATTATTCTCATTGTGTTGTACAAACACACACACATGAATTTATCACTGTGATCATTAGTAGCCGTTATTGTATAACCGTTATCAAGGATGTTTAGGTTAGCTTAGCTTTAGCTTCATTCTCCTGTTACCTCTGTTGTGTCTGTCGAACTTTGATACACCTTTTTGCTACAAACTATCCCAGTACGTCATTGTCATTAAACCTAAACCGATTCAGACATAAATAGGTTTGGTGATGATGTCGACCATCTCCTCCATAAGTTAATAAGTTACAATGGAATAAGAAAACATAGCCTACCTCTCTTGTAACTGTGAGACGTTTGGGATCCGCCACTGAGCAGGACTGCACACCAGCAACTCAACCCCGAAGCAATGGGCACGTGTGTGTGTGTGTGTGTGTGTGTGCGTGCGCGCGTGTGTGTGTGTGTGTGTGTGTGTGTGTGTGTGGAGAGAGAGAGAGAGAAAGGGAGAAAAGGTGAGAGAGAGAGAGAGAGAGAAGGAGAGAGAGAGAGAGAGAGAGAGAGAGAGAGAGAGTGTGTGTGTGTGTGTGTGTGTGTGTGTGTGTGTGTGTGTGTGTGTGTGTGTGTGTGTGTGTGTGTGTATCAGCAGCGCAAGAAGGCAGTATTACAGATTTGGAATGGTAACTGCTCTCTCAGGCTCTGTGTTTAACATGATATATTTAGGCAGCTGGGCTACAACACCTGACATCAGTCGGACACACACAAGCACACACACACACACACACCCACACACACACACCCACACACACACGCACACATGCACGCACGCACACACACATACACTTGATTTTCTATATTCTTCCTGCTTCCTGAGGTCACTAGAGACAACTAATGTGACAAAAAAAGACCTTCTATGACCCTTTGCATCAAAGAAGCAAACTCAGTCATGAGCCCTAACGTCAGAAAAAGACACAAAAAGCTGTGTTGTGCTAGTAAAAGCGGCGCGTTACATCACCGTCATTATTAGAATCTCAGTAACGCGTGGACAGGTGTGAGGATCAGTTTTCATTTGTTACTATTCCTGGGAGCAATACTCAAAGCTTTCAGCGCTTCGGGGATGACGTGATGTAACTTGGAGATTGTCCCCTGGCGGATGGATATTTGTTTGCGGTATGAGTGTGTCAAATGGCGAGTTCCTGTCCGGGCGAGCGTTTAGTCATCAGGTCGTGTCAGTGTGACTGCAGTATCTCTGCCCTGCTGTCTGGGCCTCGGGTCCTTTTTTTTTTTTTTTTTTTTTTTTTTTTTTG
>CAAKHG010016079.1:20166-69564 GCA_901007715.1 Dactylopterus volitans | reverse complement strand
AAAAAAGAATGTTAATGTTACGTTTAGGCATTTTTTGTTTATCTGAGAGTGGAAATTCAGAAGATTATATCTAAACGACATGATAAACGATTAAAGAATGTCACCTTATATTACTGCCATAAATTGACAGAAACTTAAACACTGTTCCGATTTATTTATTCATTGTCAAGTAATATCTAATTTTTCATTATTTAGAATTTTTATTCATGGTTTAGATAAATATTGTATTTTGTTGTAATGAATTGAATTGGAAGCTGATTCTGCCATTGTCTTTTTCAAACTTTGACCGGGGCAAGTAGGAAATAGAAATAATGGTGTGTGCAGGGGTGATGCAGTGCTTGATGTGATGTGTTATGTGATTCCCCAGGCTGGTTTTGAAGCTACTGTTTCTAAACAGTCATACGCATCTGTTGTTACGTTTTCTTAGTTAAGTCAGAGATGACTATCAAACATTACACACACTTGTGATGGACAGGATGTGGGACAACAGCCATGCCCGTCAGTTATCAGGAAGTTCAGCGTCTTACTCCAGATATTTCTCTGGTTACAGAGGCTCTAACCTTCCGCACACTTAAGTTTCCATGACATCTGCATGTGTTGTCAAAACATGTCAGGTGGCAGGTAACATTCATGCAAAAATAGACATCCAAACATGTAGTATGCGGTTGTCGGTGTTCTTACTAATGCCTGACAGAAAGCACTGGAGATAGATAGCAACCAGTTCCTCGCATTCAAGTTGAGGATGTCTTGAAATCAGAGTATAGAATTTGCAAAACCGCGGCACACCCAGCGGGCCCTGTGAGGTAACTAAATTGTCATGAAATTTGTAAGATCTCTGTGTCACTGTCACTCGAAAACATCTTTCAAGTCTCCAGCGCAAACAGAAACACCACGGTGGTAAATCTAGGCCAATCAGTGTTTAATAGGTAGCAGCTATGGACGTGGTTTATTGTTTGTTCCAAAACAACAGTGGCAGCTCCTTAAGAGGTAAGCGCTGATGCTGCCATAGTATCAGTTATACACACTGGAGTATTACTCCATTAAAAGGAGTAAATAATAAGCACCCAAAGCTCTTCTAAATGTTTTTGCTCTTTTCCCCCAACCACTCTAAGTTGCCTGTGATCATCAGTCGCCTGGAGTTCCTTCTGAAAGTGAATGACTTTTCCAGAAGGTTCTCAGGGGCCAAGTCCACACATGGTTCTGTGTAACAGACCATCAGGCGTGTCGGGCTATCACCCAAATGTTTTGATGTATACTTTTGGTTTTAAAAATAGCTTAGATAGATAAAGATCTACAAGACCAAGCCTGGCTCTTTTGTTCCTAGCAAGCATGACTGGTGACAGTGCAGTTGACTTTAAAAAAAAAAAATGTGCAGGAGTGGTAATGAAGGCACATGACACTCAGTGGGACTCATTGATAGTTTTAAGTGTTCCTGTGCAGACTACAGAGTGTCTCTATATGTGAAATATAGTTGTACAAATGCATGCATAAATCTTTTGTTCACACTTCTGTGTTTTGGTCACGGGGCCTGCCGTTGTTGCAGCGCTGCCGTCTTTCACAGCAGTAAAAGTGGAGCAAGAGTAAAAGTGGCAGGTAATATCTTAGGACACTTTAAATCAGTGAGCAACAAAAATTGTCATGTTCAGTAGCTACAGATGTTCACTCTGTCTGATACGTGTTAGCATATAGGTAATGCGCTGTGAGTGAGTGAGTGAGTGTGTGGGTGAGTGCGTGTCTGTATGTGCAGATATGCAATAATAAAAGGACTCAGTTTATTGTTTTAAGCTTTTCATGTCTACATGAATGCAGTCGCAGAGTGCAGTTAGACTACATGCATAGAATTTTTAAAAAAAAAGGGCAATATACAATAGACAAAACATATTGACTTATTTCAGGTGAGCATAATTTATTCATAGGCACAGTTCGCGTGATTTATTTATACACAGGTAGGTAAGAGTGGCAGTGATTCCAAAAGAATTTCCTTTAATGGTTTACTTGAGTGGACGGCATAATTAGGAAACCCTCACCAGTAGATGGATGAGCCATGAACAGCAGAGGCTTAGTGCAGAGGCTTCATATAAACACATTAGTACAAACATACAGTGTGTAGAGGAAGTCAGCGAAGGAAGACTTGTAAGATGAGCTGAGGGTGAATGAGGAGAGTCGGGCAAAAAAGAGAACACCTGGCTTCTTTGCAAGGCAAGCTGCCTGCACCAACTCAGCTGATGTTAATTTGCCAAGTTATTATCTGTATTGATTTGCATGTTTCCTATTGTTGAAAACTGCACATATTATCATCCCGTCATTACCGCCTACTCTCTCATTGTTAATCGCTTGGTAATGTTTCACTCTGCTACTTTTTCCCATGAGGCGTGTAGATTATTGACAACCTCAAAATCGCTTGTTAGACAAATATTATTACCAAGTCCTTTAATGAATTACAACCCTGTTGCATGTAGATCCTCTTTGCACATCTTGTTTCATCTTGATATACAGCACTGTGTAATGTGTGAAAGGCAGAGTAAACAGAATTCATTCTTCTGACTTGTCGTCATTACTATTATCATTATTACTCATATTAATAATGTTATAATTAAAATTACAACATCGTGCACCCACTGTAGCAGTAGGGGTTGGGCATTGGATTCGAATGGTTGTAGTTAAGGTTAGGTTATGGGGGATGTTGCGCAACGAAGTGGCGGCGTCATGTCACCTGCAAGACTGCCGCAAGATTCTCAGCAAATCGTCCGCTTCGCCGTCTTCTCAGTGTGCCGCCACCATTTTGGAGGGACAAGCGCACAGACCCGAGGAGACACCGGGGAAGAGATGTGCCGAAATGAGCTCACCGAAGAACAGCGTCCCTGCAGCCCCTCCTGGTGGTCGGGTGAGATTGAGAACAATGTTTTTACAGAGTGCATCACTTTTTCCCTTTTAACCACAGACGGTTAAACAGGGCCACTCAGTTGAAAACAGAGACACCAGCATAGCTTCGAGATGACTAATATTTATGAATGGGTTGTATTTGTAAAAACAGAGCCTACAGAGAGGAGCAGGGTGACTGCGCCCCCCCCACCCCTCTCCTTCGCTCCCTCACTTCCTCCCACTCTTACGCATTTTGTGCTGGACCAAATTAAGTGTTGCGCAATACAAACAAACACACATACATACACACATGAGTGAAACAGTGACTCATGGGTCCTTCTGGAGATATTAAACCACATTTCTTTGCTGAAATCATTGCAGAACTTCCTATGTTTCAAGACATGTTATTTTTCAGTGCAATTAATGGTCGTCACTGTGATTATGATGATGATGATGATGATGATGATGAATATGGTGATGATGAAAAAGGAAAAACTACTGACCCTTTAGTGGTGGGTGACTCAGTTAACAGCTGTAGCTCAGTTAACAGCTGGAGCTGCACTTGCGTGTCCATATACTGCAGTTGACATTACAACCATCTGGACAATATGTAACAAGATTCAAAATCACTGATTGAATAGTGCACAGAGGTGCAGAGGGCGTGGATGATTTCTAAAAAACTGTTGATATAAATTCTCAAAACAATATGAAGAAAATGGGCCTCTGAGCATTGACATGACATGAAATACAATGTGCCTGAACATCATTAAATGGATAACAGCATTGGGCCAGTAAACCAAAGGTACTATCAAAGTTGTTAAATTTAGAACATTTTAGCTAATTAAACAGACTTATTGAACCAGATCTATCATACACCAGTGCAAATATACGACATATATCCATAGCCATATACTGTATACTAAATGTCCGTCTTTCACTCAAGACCCTAAATCCCGCCCCGGGAGGGAAGATTTAATTATCTGAACAGAAAACTTGCAGTTTCTCTTGACTGGAGAAGTAATTAACAAGCGAAATACTCATAAATTACAAAATGAATGAAGAATTCCCCCTTTCACACAGAAAAACACGTACATTCTGCCTTTCAAAGGAAATACGGGATCATGGGGAAAGAGGTTTCCAGGGGTTTGACCTTGTCTCAACCTGTCTTGATTTTCTGGATATTCGTGTCATATCAATTGCAAGGAAGACATGGGTGGAAACACACTATGAATCATGCAAAAAAACAAAAAAAACAACAACAACAAAGAAACAACAACACATCATTTTCTGATTTTCTCAGTAAGATAAGCCTGCGATGGCTTTGATGTGACGTTCCGAAAAAAAAAAAATCATGACTCCTTTTTGTGAGACCATATGGGCGTATCATGCTATGGATTCATTTCCATCACCACACGTCTGTATCACTTCACTCGTTTTAGATTTGGCTTCAATCCAGCCACACACCATTTCCACCTACTTGCATCAAAGACATTCTTGGCATTCAAAGTGCTTGTGTATGCAACCAAGCCAATACAATGAGGTGTTTGGAATGTAATTTGTGGCCCACTGTAAGAGTTATTCCATATGATGATTTGAAATATTAATTTAACTCTATATCTGGAAGGAGATATTCCTCTAATCTTCCTATTATGTGTCCCCGTACATACACAAATAAAGGAAACGTCGCTAATTATGTAATTTGTCTTTTGCCGACGATGAAAGTAAAGCATCTTCACTCACCTGTCAAAATCCACGCAGAGGTGAGAAAGGCAGCGAAAAAGTAATGTGACGAATGTGGACAAAATAATTTATGGACGTGAGAACTTGGACTTTTTTTTTTCTTTTTCTTTTCAAAAGCACACTGTAGTCCAACATGATGAGATATAGTATACTATGAACTGGAAGTGAAAGCTCCTGAGTCAGACCGCATGTCGAAATGTGTTGGCCGTGGGCCTCAAGTAAGGCAAAGCTGGACTTTCTGACTACCTCTAACAACAGTGGAGCAGCCTGCTGAAATGGCTGTCATAATATTGGAAGGACCTCAGTTCCTGTTCAGGGGCGATTACATTGTCACAAGAAAAAAAAACCAAAAAAAAAAAACACATGCAGGGCCTGGCCAGGAAATTTGCAGAAGTATAAATGTTATTCCTTTTTATGATTAACTAATTTATTTCATCCATCACTGATTATTGAAAAGATGTGCTCGAGGGTCAAGATAGCTGCACTCGGGATGAGGCATTTATCAATTGTTAACACCTGAATAAACAGCCTTCTCAGGAAGTCTGTTGTCATAAGGGTTGGCAATGCTTTTCCCTCTTTCGGTATGCGCCAGCCTTACATTTGCCATCAATCTGTGACAGGTGCACAAGAATGATTTGGACTAATCTCCGGTAATCCTGGTAAACTGAGGTGTGAATCAGACAACGCCTCAGCCAGGGAACTTGTTGGATGTCTGATAACCACTGAGCCACTGGTTCCAGAGTAGTGCCTTTATTTTGTCAATGATTCATAACCCCAGAGAAATACATTGCCTAATTGAGCTGTTCTTATTTATCTAAGGTATGCACACACATGCACGCACGCACGCACGCACGCACGCACACACACGGCTGACTCATTTAAGAATATGGGCTAAGGACTCTCCTGTCTGTAGTATGTGACGTGAAGCTCTTCATCCCACTCGTAAAGCATCGCAGACATGCCAGGATATTTACATTCCATATCTGAACGTGGATGCTCCTTCCGATGACTCAGCGCTTGTGAAAACCGTGATAGTCACAAACCTCTGCATGGATGTGTGTGTGTGTGTGTGTGTGTGTGTGTGTGTGTGTGTGTGTGTGTGTGCAGAGCAGTGACTGAGGCTGCCGCCAGTCTCCAGCTCTGCCAGCTGAGGTAACTCCTCAGCTCTACATTTCAGATACGGCGCAATATCATGGAACACATGATTCGTGTCAGGGAATCTGTGCTTTTTGAGGAGCGCTGACGCACGTAGTTTGCGCACAGACGTTCACTGTAAGTTTTTCCTGGACTCTAAATGCCGTGTAGCTGTTGCCATCTGTTTTTCATTGTCACTGTGGCCCGTGTTTGGAGGATACATGCTGGCAGACGCAAATGCATATTTATAAATCAAACAAAGGCATACTGGTGTCAGTGGGTGGAAGATTTTTTTTTTGTTCTCACTTTTTTGGGTTTTTTTTTTTTTTTTTACATCACATTTTTTGCACATTTTGCTGTAAAACGATCTCTGCAGCATCAAGTTCACTGAGCGATTGTGAAATATAATTTTCAAAGGCTTAGAGTTAGAACAACCAAATTAATGTTTGTCTTTATAGAAAATTATGAATTTGATAGATGTGACAGACATTCCTGCCAGACATTATAAGTCTCACACAATTAGGGCTCCTACTTAAAGATGTTAAATAAACAAACAAACAAACAAAAACAATATTTGATACAATCAATATTGTGAGTGCCCACCCTGTTATGTCCTTCTCTATCCAGTCCATCGATCAGGAAAATGTTTATTAAGATAGTTCTTGGTCTTTATAAAACACCTTGATTGTCTTGAGCTTTAATTCAAGAAGGAAAAGTACTGACCTCTAGTGTTTAAAAATTGTACAATAAAACTGACCTGGCGTCACCCAGCAGGAAGGTGACGCAATGAGCCACCGTCATGTGAACAGAAACACAATCCTCCGCGCCAAAAGAGACAATGGAATTCTTATTTTAGGGTTTTTCTAGTTCCGCTTGTGCATCAGTGACTCCCAGATCCTTTGTTAACATTGACCAGCATGTGGTTTTAGGCTTTGCCGAGTAATTTACTCTTAATCGCTGTTCCTGTAACGGCAGTATTCTGGTGGCCGAATGTGTCCAGAAGTGAGTTTGATCGTCCTGTCATTTCGGATGCACAGAAACAGCAGGTTTCATTCTCACATGGCCGCGTCTTTGCACAGTCACCGGTGACGAGCCACTTGGCTACGTTCGATTTCACGTGGAAGTGAAATCACTCACATCTTCTCTGTTGGGACGTGCATGGGCGCACACGCTGGCGTGTGATACACCAGGAACAAGTCCTTCGCGACGAGCGTATTTACAGTAACAGAATGTAAATTTAAGAGCGGTATTCTTTTCTGTTAATTTTCCTGCTCGTTTCTCGAAAGAGAGAGAGAGAAAGTGATGGAGAGACACAGAGAGAGAGAGAGAGAGAGAAAGAGAGATAGAAATGCTAAAATTGGACTGTTGCTCACGGGCATTTTTAGAACAGAAGGTGCTAAATAATCTGCTAAATTCCATTTTAAGCGACCTATGGACCAAGAATAATGAAAACCCCACCTGACATGCCTACTCTGTGTGCCTGAAAAAAAAAAAACTCAACTAATCCTTTAAGCCAATAATTACAGGGTACAGACAGAGAGATGAAGGACAGAAGTCAAGCGCAGTTGCCTGAGCTGCCCCACGAAGCAACACGAGGGTGTGCAGAGCGTTCACGCCTCCCGTTCGCGCTGTAGTAATTCAGCGTTCGGCTGAAGCACAGCGCACAATGGGGCATGTATGTCTTTTTCTGAGGTGAAACCTAAGAATATACACTATAAATAACCACCGAGGGGTATTGTGAGCAAACTCTGTGTCAAAAATAGTCTTTCTCTATTATAGAGGACTGTAAGCCAGGCAACACAAACTAATTCGCCGTGGAAAGAACACGGAAAAAAACGTGACGTACGCCACTTTAAAGAGTCCACTGTATGTGGACTCTGATGAGGAGATTAAAGGGAAGTTAATTCAAGTAAGTTCGCAAAGGTTTTTGTGAAAATGCACCACGAGACGACACACATTTCATCTTCTGACCCCCCCCAAGCCTCAGTCGCTCATACTTTACTTACTTGTAATCATCTCTGAGTCAATAAAGTTTCATTAAGTTTTTCCCAAATCACCTTGAGGTACTTGTGGAGAAATGCAAAAGTCAAATCATGATTTAAGTGCTGATAAGGGACTACAGTATGATTTTTGTGCTGAAATTAATCGGGAAGCACATGATAACGAGACATTCCCCGCTCTTTGCTCACGGTGTTTTATATTTTAAAAGATCATGTGTTCATTTCATGTGAAGAGCTGCGCCTGGAGGAACACTGAATTCCAGACAAAAGTACTTTATTTGAGAGTTCATCTTGAGGATATAGTGGCCTTGCTTGAGTTAACTCTCTGTGTGCTGTTTAAGATAGTGAAAGACATCAGTGTGGCTCCGATCTATTTGTCAGATTGATTGCCGGTCAAGTGGTTCATTGGGTAGCTAGTTAAAAAAAAAGAAAAAAAGAAAATAAAATCAGTGTTTTAAAGAAATGCTGTTGCTCTCTCGCTCTCTCACCCTCTCGCTCTCTTTCTGTGTGTGTGTCTCTCTCTTTTTCTCTTTCTCTCTGTCTCTTTTTCTCTCTCTGTCTTTCTCTCTTTCTGCATTGTGTTTAGTTGGGCCTTTATCAAGCCGAGGCTTCTAATTCCTGAAGTGAAATCCTCTTAGGATCTATGCTCTATTTCTGTTTGGTCTATAGTGTCTTTTTTGAAATCTCCATTAGACCAAGCTCATTGGCTGGGAAGACACACGCATGCACACGAAAACACACACCATCCCGCAACAGATAGCTCAGTGAACTGAAGACCAGCGCCAGGTTAGCGACTGAAGGGACTACCGGAGGACTTCAGCGTCATCGTCAAAGGTAGGAATGCATTTTTTGTGGAGACATTAGACTTCAAAATGTAATATCCTGTGTAGAAAACTGACTCTTTGTTTATTTTATTTTATCTTGAACTGAAATAACTGGGAATCAAGGTGGTTTGATTGTTTTTAGACATTATACTCACGGTTGGGCATGCTGAGTTTGCTATAGATCAAATTTTACATTTACTTTGCTTGGATATGGACTTTCATCCAGAAAAGATTTTGGCACCTCTTCCTTCGTGTCTGTGCTGTTTTAAAGTAAAAACTTGAAGCCAAGGTTTAGAACAAAGAACATTTTCTTTCGGCATCGCACTTAGTCATGGGTCTGTGTCTAATTGAATCCTCAGTTGATTGTATCAGCTTTCCACAAGAGCTCCCTGTGTACCTCTCTTCCGCGCGCACACATGCACATAAAGAAATGAAACACTTGCACATGACTTTGTGTGCTCATGCTAGAACTAATCAAGGCAAATCTCCACTTGTGGATTTGGGGGGTGAGGAGGCAACCACAAAAGATCATCGGCCCAGATCAGCATCATGTCTGCACACAGGAGGGAAGACTGTACCAACTGAAAAAAACTGGGGAAAGGCCGTTCACTCTCAGTGAGATATTTGCTCCGGATGCAGCACCCGTCTCAGCACTGAGATCACTGACACCAGTTCTAGTGGCAGCAGCGTCACAAAGTATCACACCAAAACTGTAAAAGGTGATCTTATATGGATCATATACGTTCCACACGTCAGAAGCTGCACTGTTACGACTCTTCTGCACCTGAGTCACGTCGAGAGACCACAGGGCGTTTGTTCCCCTTCATTCACTGCATCAGTTGTGCTGCCGGCACGAGTATGTCGTTACTGTGAATTTCAGAAACGACATTTTTTTTTATGGCTCCTTGCTTTGGTTGCCAGGTGCATCCGTTCCATCTTAAATCAGTACAGTCGGACTAACGGCGAGCGGGAGAGCGAGATCTGTTCCATCGTGGTAATCCTCTTAGATGGCATTAATTTAATTGAATATCATGGGACTCACCCGCACTCCAAATCTGTTGCGATTCAATTATCTAATTAGAACCACCGAGCGTTACACTTGATCAACACCATGAGAGACACAGCTGCCCCCTGTCATGCGCGCGATTATATTCACATAATTCAGACAGGTTCCCTTAATTCACTCTAATTCAAGCAGGCTTTGTCTCCCAGGCAGCTGGCCAGCAACATGTCTGACAAGGTGATTGATCTGGAGGAGACCGCGACCCACACAGGTGAGTAAAGCCACGCTTTCACAGAAATGCCCTTAGACATGTTGTAAGTCGTGAAGCGGGTGTGTGACATCGCAGATATCGTTTGCGGAGTCATTGTCTCAAAATACACACCAGCAGGACCGAGGCAACGTAAACCTATTATCCTCTTTTTCTTATGTAACCGTGGTGTAATTACTCTGTGTCCTTAGGTGTTGACATGAAACCTTAATCCCCAAATTGAAGCAGGACACAATACTCGGAAATTATTCATATCAGCGCGCTGTCATTTGACAAAGGATTAAATTAGTAATGCCGTTCGATATCTCAGATACCAGTGACAACTTGTTGTGCCTTGTGAGTACATTTTGAGAATGCTGTTCTGTGAAATCACAACCTGCTGGACTGGGGCTGAAACAGGTCCGTCCTTTGTTTTCCCTTTTGTCACTTGCCTGCATCTGCGTTCCAAAAAGCTACCCGAGCCCCCCTCAAGAACTGGCCACAAAATGCTATTTGTCATGCTATTTGTTGAAAGGTCCAAAGGGAGTTATTAATGACTGGAGGAGGTTTAAGCTGGAAAGTATGGACCAGGAAAACCTGCCACCCGCGAAAAAGGAGCTGCTGAGACAGATGTCATCCCCCAACAGGGCAAAAGACGACTCCAGGGCGAATCTCAATCGCAAGGTATCGCTGTTGCAGCCCAGTGTAAAGATAGGAGGCGTCTAATTGTGAATCTTTGAGCGTTGTGTGTTATGAAACAGCTAAATCAGATGATATCTTTATCTCATGGATCGCCAGTGTAGCGCTGGCATAGACTTGTGCAAAAAAGAAAAAAAAGGCAGCTGCCAACAATGACAGCCTTTTGGAATTGTACTTAAATTTCAGGGTATTCCCCAAATGAATTAATAATTGCAGGTACTTCACCATTACTTCACATAAGCTATTGTGTCATTACATAACGACTTGCAAATGTTTTCGCCCCGTCGCTGATGTAGACTGTAATTTTGGACCAAATCCAACATTTCAGATGAGTGTGCAGGAGTATGAGCTGCTGAAGGAAGAAGACGAAGGCTGCCTCAAGAAATACAGGAAGCGATGCATGCAGGAGATGCACGACAAGCTCAGCTTTGGGCCCAAGTTCGAAGGCGTGCACGACCTGGACAGCGGCGAGGCGTTCCTGGAGGTCATCGAGAAGGAGCACTATACCACGGTAGTGGTGGTCCACATCTATAAGGTTGGGATCAAAGGTTGCGAGGAGCTCAACAACTGCCTTGACTGCCTGGCCACCGAGTATCCCTCGGTTAAGTTCTGCAGGATTGACGCAGTCTCGTCCGGTGCTGCCGAGCGGTTCTCAGATGAGGTTTTGCCAACGCTATTGGTCTACAAGGCCGGGGAACTACTAGGGAACTTCCTGGCCTGCACGCAGTACCTAAACGAGGAGTTCTTCGCCACTGACGTGGAGGCCTTCCTCAACAGCTACGGCCTGCTGCCAGAGAAAGAGATGCCCATGTTGGATGACGAGGAGGAGAACGATGTAGAGTAAACAGAGAGTCCGGCTGCTGAGGGAAGCTGGGCGGCTGTCTTGGAAGGTTTCTATAGAGCTCTGAAAGACAATTAAAAAGAAAATAATCTAAGTCATTCGTTTTGGGCAGTGGCACATAGAAAAGGCATAACATCCCCACTAGATCGCATGTGTTTGAGGATTGTTTTACATCCAGTTGGTAGAGAAAAAAATCAGATATGTGCTGAAAAATATGAGATTTTATTAGCAAGCACACAGTATACGACCAACCCCCCTTCACCAGCACCACCGCAGCATTTAACCAGATGGATTGTGAATTTGCTAAGATCCACAAGTGGCAACCCTCAAACTGATTTTATATTTTCAAAACCTATAAACGCTTAGAAACGGATGAACCGACCAGCCGCTCTCACGTCAGGGGCCAGAGCGCAAACGTTTCCAACGCGTCCGGCGCCGTGCGCTCGCGCCTCTCAGGCTTGTGTGGTGGGAGGCGCCGCCGGAGGTCATGGAGCTTTGCTGCGGTGGCATCACCGGCGAAACATCACCGGCGAGGAGTCGGGTTCCCCCATTTGTTTATGTTGTCTGTTTTGAAGTGAGGAGAGAATCATGGAAATGTGCAAAAAGGAAACAGTGGCAGTGTCTTGGGTCTTTTTTTTTTGGTTTGTTTGTTTTTTGGTTTGTTTGGGTTTTTTTTTTTTTTTTGTTGCTCTGATACCGCAAGCACAACTCTCAATATAAACGTCATTATTGACTTTCCAAACGATGTACATTTTCCATTGACTGTGTCCTGGGCTAGGATATCCTAACTAATATGCATGCTGTCCAGAATATTTAAAAAAAAGTAATAATAAATTACCATAAAACAGCCAAGTTTGGGATTGTTTATTATTACATAACCCACAAATCCACGGCCATACTCCTGCAAAAGCCGTGGGTCGCTGGGATTGTTTTCTGCAGACATTCATGGTTGAATCCTGACCTCCTGACACGTCTGCCGGGGCCACCGTGACACTGACATGTGGGGATTTCATCCAAATGAAAAAAAGTGTCCACACGTTTCTTCAGTATCTTCCTTAAAAGTTTTTCATAGCATCATTTATGGCTAAATACACCCACATCAGCCTCAGCTGCACTTTGGACTGACGCAGCTCAGCACGCAAAGTGCTGCGCTGCGATGCCGAGCGGATTTTCCATCACCGCCGGTGTGAGTCAGCCTCAGATGGGAGCCGCGATGGCGTGAGAGAGGGTCCGCTCGCTCCGACGACGGCTTCCGGTTTCGCCGGGGAATGCAAACACAACACAACAAGCGGCGTCGCGAAGTGGGTTCCACGTGGGCCGGCAAGTATGCGTGTGCGGCCGCTGTACGTGGACCAAGATCCCTGCCGGACTCGGCGCAGGATGAGGGCAGAGGCGAACATCTGCCTCCGTTCTAAAGATATAACAAGGAGGGAGGCTTTGTCTTGGCGTAGGTCCGTAGAGGCAGACAGGTGGAACGCTTCAACTGAGAGACATCACAAGACGCGCACGCAGCGGCGTACGCATAAACACTCCTCATGCACTTTAAGCGCCATTTTGTTATCTTTAAGTTGGTTCAACCCCTTGATTCTTCGTCCAGACTGAGGCAGACCGCACGATGCAAGCCTCACAACTCTTCTTCACCATCATCACCGTTATCTTCCGCTTGTTGTTTGAGGAGATTTAGCCTCACCGCTGCCAGCCCCCAGACTCCAGTAGGGGGGGGGACCTGTCTCCTGATCACTCTTCCCTCCCCACCCTGAATTTTATGATGCTGCATTTCATACTCCCAATGCGGCATTTTTTTTTTTTTTCGTAGTGAAGGGTGGCGTGTGGAAAAATGCTCTTTAATTGCCCTTTACAAGTCTGAAAGAAAACGCTTAAGAGTAAATCCATTCATATCATCCCACCCTGATGTTTTGAAAACAGAGATGCCAAAGGAATTACATTTTCAAATGCATGCATGCAATGCAGAGGATGCCTCCCCACCCGCCCGCCCGGCCGCCCGCCAGCCCGCAGCCCTTCCTCCCTCCTCCGAAAACAGGTCGGCACATGTTAAATAACCTCATCTGCTGCACTGACTTGACTCCCCCGTGACCTCCGCCGGCTTCAGGTGTGCCAAAACCACAACATGGAGGCTGGTTCAGATTATTGAGCGGAGACTTGCAATGCCAGGCCACGTGATGTCTTGCAAGTTAAATTAAGTTGCCTCATTGAAAAAACAAACAAACAAAAAAAAAACGAAAAAAAAACACAAGCATTTTTATATCATCCTTGGACTTCGTTCATCTGGGGGAGGCACCGGCTCCTCCTCCGGCGAAACTAAACAGGGCCTCACCTTTACCATCCTAAGTACGGTCGCAGTATGAGGCCAGTATCATCTGATGATGCGGAGCCCAGAAACCCATGATGAGATAAAGAGACCAATCCTCTTACAGGAGGAGCGTTGAAGAATTCCTCCGGTGCCGCACATGCTCGGGTCTGAAGATGAGAAAGAAAAAAAAAAGAAAGAAAAACAGAAAAGGACTGTAGTTCTCTCGGCCTCTCTGTGATCAAATGTCAGCCTCGTCTTTTTTTTTTTTTTTTTTTTTTTTTTACAGAATCTACCACTCAAATTATCCCACAACACGTCTCGGTGAGTCGGCTTTCATGTGGTTTCACGCGAGTTCCAAAAATATCAAACCCATCGCCTGCAAAGGGGCTTTTTTTTTGTTTTTGTTCCTAATTACTCTAAATGCAACGGCTTTGGAACTGTGACACGCTAACACATATTTCTCTGAGGATATGTCTGCGTTTTCCCAGCACCACATTTGGCGAGGCCTGCATAGCCGCTGGCTGGCTGGCAACACCTTGCTGTCACACGGTAGCGTGCCTGAGATGTATAACAACCCCTTTTATTTTATTTTTATTTTTTTGAGCAGGAATAGGTGACGGCGAACCACAACACTGGATCCAAAAAAAATATAGAGAAAATTTATCCGCCAGCAAGCTGCTTCATTTCGATGTTTTTCAGTTTTCATTTGGACAAAGTTCCCGCCAACGAGAGCGGCTGGAACGAGCCTCAGCCCGACATCCCAGCCGAGCGCGGTAATCAGGGGCGTTCCCCGGGGGCGGGGCGGGGGGGGTCAACGAGTGCAGCAGGTGCCAGTAGAAGGCCCACGCCAGTGCTTCGGAGAAGAGACTCACCTACAAGATGACTCAATGAGCTGGGGATAAACAAAAACATTTACAAGTGAGGGGGGGGCGGCTCTGCTGCAAAGGTTAAGAGGAACTCACACACAACGAAAGTGAAATCAAACCCGAGCGGCTTTTGTTCAGAGCTCCACATGGGAGCATTTTCGAGCTTCTGCTTTGTAAATGTACCCAGAATACTCTGCAAACTTGACCGTCGGCGCAAACACTCATTACTCCCCGGATGAATGTTTACCCCCGTGCTTGCCCCTGCACTGTCCAGCTAACCCCCCCCCCATATGCGCCCCCGCATCTGACATTTTGATTCCCCCATTGTTTACACTGCGTCACTAATTGCAGAACTTCTGTGTTTGGACTCGTGGAAATCCCAGCTGCCACGCTCTACTTCACCCACATAAAACAAAAAAAAGAAAAGAAAAAAAACAAAAACTTCGCAGCAGAGGTGATGTCATGACACGGCAACAGAGATTAGGTCTGTGCGCTCGGTCACTGCCACCAAATATGGGCGGCGGATGCGGAGGCAGATGACGTAACGAGTGCTCACCGCTGTCATCCCAAATGAAGACAGACAGACCTTAAGTCACTCGGTTTAGATACAGCAGCAGCAGCAGCAGCACATAGGCGAGCGCAAAACGTGGAAGTTGTGATTCACCCGTTGCCTTCTGCATCTCTCCGGCGCACGGCTGAGCGGTCACCATTGCAACGGCCGTCAAACAGGGGAGTCGCCTGCGAGCGTGAATCACGCGATTGATTACAGCTTAAATGTGCTTCTGGGTGTCACTTCTACAAGTGCGGACAACACCTACCGTGGATGCTTTAAATTACAAGGTTTGCACGGCACGGCGGTACACTTACTGTACATCTCGGTAACCAGGTGTGACAGCCAACTGTAAGAAAACAGTCCCGCTGCCTGGAGCAAACCTCCGCTCGTGTTCGTGCCATCGGCTTTTCTTTTTTTTTTTTTGCCTCAGACATGTATCACCTCGGTTATGAACCAATAAACCACTCAGGTATTTCTCGAAACTCATCCAGACAGCGTCTGAATGCCTACCAGGTGTATGTCACCAAACAGAGGCCATGGGAGCGTTAAGCGTATGGAGAGGAGAGTGAAGCAAAGTGAAAGCAATTTGAAATAAACTTCAAATGTTCAGTCGTCGAGATTCTTCTGTGTCTTTCAATATGTCCGACAGGCCTCTCGGGTAGATTCACAAAAGCAAGTCTTTGATTTAAAAAAGACTCTTTGTTATGCGTTTTTTTTTTTCTAGTGGCAAAATATTTTGCTCATCTTTTCCGAACTATAGTTGCTCCCATCCAAGACAATACTGAAAGAAAAATCACATTTTGAGAATGTCCAATAATAATAAATAATGTCCAATAATCCTCACTGTAAATTTCCTGACTCTTCATCATGATCTAAACATTTTAATTCCTCATAATTCTGAATCCCACTTGCTTTGATTTAAATTCGCTTGTCTTTCATTCAAAAGTTCAAGACTATTAGATATTTGGAAAACAAATACATGTACAGTATATGTTTATTGCTATAAAATTTAAACTCCTCTTCGTGTACATATAGACACATACAATTATACTTATAACCACGTTAAGCCAGCCGGGGCACCCGTAGATCATTAGGTCCTTAAACACTCCAGACCAGCCCTCCTGGCACCGACAACCGTGAGCCACCTTTCTTCCCCACTCTGATGCCCAGTTGGGGCTTCAGCAGCTCGCCTGGAACCACGTCTCCACGCCTAAATGCTTTGAGTCGCTGACATGTGATTGGCTGATGAGATATTTGCCTTAACCAGCAGAGGCCACGCCGTCAGACCTCGTGCTTGCCCTCCTGTACGTTGTGCGTTGCCGCCATCTGCTGACCAAAGCTGGACCGAGCGTGGCGAATGTTCAGGACCGTCTTCTAAAACTTTTATTACCTTCTTACTTGAAATTGTCCCTACCGCTAGTTCGATAGTAATTGCATCCGAAGGGCCAGGGTCTAGGGAATATACTTAAAGTGCATTTGATTGATGTTATTAATAAATCCGTTCAATCTGTCGATAACGAAGAACGACAGCAAAGTTGACGGCACCGCCATGGCGGAAAGTGAAAGTCTGATGTCACCTTGAGCTGAACTTTTATTTTGAAAGTACGCGGCGGGGAAATGCACTGCTATCATAACTCCATTGACGCGAGTTTGACTACCGTGTCGCAGTTCCTCACTTCAGCCACGAGATGGCAGTAAAAACTACGATTTTAAATGTTCTTCATTATTCAGGTCGAGCTGCAACTGCCACTAGTCTCTGCCCTCTGGTGGTCACAATGAGAAACAGCAACACGTATTTGTAAGTATCGCAGTCTTCCATGACTTTTATTTGGTGAATAAACAGACTCGATGATGCGATAATCCGTCGGTCATAGTAAGCGCCTGCAGGACTGCCTTGTGTGAACAGCTAATTAGCTATTAGCTCGTTTTACTGCCCCCTCGTGGTGGCAGCGAGGAGCTGCAGCGTGCCCGTATTAGTAAAACTGACGTTATTTCAGACGTGACAGTGAACTCTAACTTCCGTAAACAAACTTTAAGGTTAAAGCGCAACGCGTCCTCCTCTCGGTCAGAGGCCACAACCACAAACCTGCTGTAAACTCATCGTGTGCAGGCCGAAAACGAATATAAAATAACTCAATAGCAAGGGATAGAGCTAATATCCGCCTAAAGGCTAATTCGCTTGTTATCCCTAGCTAATAACATTTCGTTTGCCACCTCGGAGTACTGTATGTACATTAAATCGCAATTACTTACTGCCACCTGGTGGAATCAGTGAGTAACTGCAACAATCGTTGATTCTGACATTGCAGCGTCGCTTCCGTTTGCTAGTCGGCAAACGTGGTTATATGATTTTATGACGTACTTGCCAACAATTTAGCAGAAAACTCAAACTGTGCCATGAGATATCGAGATAATTAACTCGTTATCACGGGGAAACAGAGGAAATATAATGAATGAAGCCTTCTCGGCTTCCGTATAGGAGAGAGAAAACTCCTGTCATGCTATTTAATCGATGTTTTCTGTTGAACTGTCAAAGGAGCGATGTAAAAGTGATTCGTCCGCTTTATTTGCAGTGTTCTCTGCTCTTCTAGCAGTCACCAGCTCATCTGTGAATTTCAAAAGACGTCAAATCTCAGTAAGAAATCAAAGGGAAGCTTTATTTCTATATTGGAAAAAATAGAGGATCGCCTTTGGATACTTCGTCATCTTCAACATCGACTGCTTGGTATTAGTCTTGGGCATTTTTCAAATCTTTTTTGTGTCCTCGAAAGCTTGCTCTCTGCATAATGCGATGACTGCTATGACCGTCTCTTATTTTGAAAACATTTACCCGGAAATTGCTACGCCTGCCTTTCACGCGGGTTAGGTTAATGTGCTGCTTTTCCTCATCGTGGCCACGAGATGGCAGCGGATGCCGGTAAACGTGTATGACTCCTAACTAAATTTACAGATTTAGGCTGCTGATATGCGATACCTTTAATATTACGTGGGCTTATTCAAGTCAACAGCCAAAAGGAATATTTGTAAACGTCCATTTCACGGTGAGCTCTGAGCAAGAAATTACCATCGACGAGTTCCAAAAGGACGCTCTTGGAAGAAATACAACTCCCACAATGCATCTCTGTCAACCTTGATGAACACGGTCGCTCAGTGCGCGTGCTCGTCGTCTAAACGCTCGGAAAAATGGCGGCACTGTTGCTACTGCAGCAGGAGTTTGAGGGGTCCGAGCTGTCTAAACTTCCTAAAGCGGTTCAGAACAAACTCCAGAAGATTCTGTCGGATCAGCAGTTTGAAATTGACAGTTTGAAAGCGCAACAGGAGCAACTGAGGGTTGACAGCGGTAATACACTCCTCGTTATTTTTGCTTGCTAACGGTGCTAAAGTGTTTGGCTGAGATCGCCGTGCCCGCACGCTTCACAGCGGAGTGGAGTTAGTGAACCATTTCGATTTGAATGTCACGAACAAAAAAAAAATGCGTGATTGTAAATCGTCAAGTGCGCATCACGAGGGCTGTGGGGATTTGCCCCGAAATCTGATGCTTTTCGTCAGCCGGGGAGGGGGGCTAACTAATGCTAACTGTGGCTGCTGCTACCATGCTAACGTCAACAAGGTGAAGAAGACTGAGGCTGTTTGCATTTATATATTCATGTCTCACCCTCCAGAGCAACACTTCTTTGAGAAAGTGAAGCAGCTCCATCAATGTAAGGAGGAGTTTTTGTCACAGACGCAAGATTACCAGAAACTCAAGGAGGAGTTCGCCAAACTCGGTAATCGCGAACCCGACGACCTCATCACAGGGCTCAATGCGCGCAGGCTCGTCTCCTGTGTGTTAACAGTGCGACCTTGTTTTTCCTCATTTAGAGAACGACCTCAAAAGTGTGCGTGAGGAGAACAAAAATTATGGAAGTGCCCAGGAGAAGAATTCGTCCGAGCAGGTAACGCAAATGCATGTCAGCCATACTGGGCGCTGCTGCATGTGTATTTCACAACCTTTCAGCTATTCTTCTTGCACACCCTCATGTCAGTTATTTAATCCGATGCCATTAATAATTTGGCAGGGGGTTAAGTCTGCCTGAGCCAACTGGAGATCGCAACCGAGCCAGAACCACATGCTTGTATGTTTTTCATTGGAGCTGTGGCGATTAGTCAATCAGTCATTAAATGGATCATTAATTAGCCACTATTTTAAGCGTTATTTCTGTCGCATGTCTCACAAACATGAAAAGTAATCTCCGTCTTCTCAGATTTACTGATGTGAATGCGCAAGCTTTTCTTTACACGTTAATTTGATGTCGTTATGGTTGGTGATTCTTAGTTGGACCAGCCGAGCAAAGTGAAGAAACTATTGAAGGCTTGAATAGATCCGCGGTTAAGCAAACCTCTGCAATGTGACTATGCTTTTCAAATGAGTTGAGTGATGGTAATGTTTATGTCCACTGTAACTCCATGTATAAGTGTACTGTTTGTGTAAACCCCTGCGGCTAATGTTGTATGAATGTACGCTTGTAGGCTTTGCTCTCGAAAGCCAAAGAGGAACTGGAGGCAGAAAAGCGAGAACTTTTCCGAACACTGGAGAGGAGATCCTTAGAAGTGGAGCATCTAAATGGTATGAATAGATGAATTATCCTTGAGTCATTAAATACAAAAAATGACAATCTCTTTATAACCTTGAGTTGGATATATTACTTAATTTTTTTTTCTTTTGCTCCACCAGATGACCTGAAGCAACTCAATGATAAATTGGTAGAAGTCAACACCTCTAAAATGGCTCTGCAGCTTAAGTTAGATCAACTGGAAACCACTGAAGTCAACATTAAAGTAAGCTACTGTGTATATTTTCTGTTTTAATATCAGCATTCTCTACAACTCTAGTGCCTTGGAAAATGCTTCTCTTCTCGTAAAACAAGTTACTGAATCAAATTTTGCCATTCCAGTATAAGGAGAAGCGTATGGAGCAAGAGAAGGAGCTCCTGCACAGCCAGACATCCTGGTTGAATGAGGAGTTGAAGGCCAAGAGTGAAGAACTCCTGTCCATCTCCCGGCAGAAGGGAAACGAGATCCTGGAATTGAAATGCAGCCTGGATAACAAAAAAGATGAGGCAAGCCTCTCTGAATTTGTACACTCATGGTACAGCGATGAGCAGATGGTTGCCATGGCATCGTCATCACTTCATTCTAATTCTGTTTGTGTTTCCCAGTTGAAGAGAACTCAAGACCAAGTGGCCACTTTGAAAACTTTAAATGAGAATCTTCAGAAACAGAATGAGGACGCCATCAGAAAACTGAAAGAAGTATGTTTGTGGTGTTTTCTTGCAGCCTCGCTGAATTTTCCAGCATCTCTCGCTCTAGTCAGATACATTTTTTTTTGTTGTGTATATTCTGCAACAAAGCAATCAGAATTGTGAGCACAGAGTGAAGTTTATCCACTGAGGTGAATGACTGGACCTTTGCTCATTGCAGGCTAAGGAGCAGCAAGCCACCACGGAGGAAAAGTTCAGAAATGAGCTGAACGCCTACATGAAGCTTTCCAACCTGTACAAGGTGAGTTGATGTGCCGAATCACGCCGGAGTCGTCCTCAACGGTGCACCAACAGAACATTCACTCGTACGACATGACAACGGTTCCGCTGTCAAACAACTTTTATGACACAAGCACACATTGAATGTTCAGGCCTTTTTGCTAAAATCTCAAATGTTCTGCGACAACCATACATTAAACGCCAACGATAACCTTGGGGCTGTGGCGACAGGGAGCAGCAGCAGATTCTGAGGCAAAAAGCGAGGAGCTGAGCAGCGCAGTGGAGGAGCTACATAAGCTGCTGAAAGATGCAGGCGAAGGTGCGCGGCTGCCACACACCGCAACTCTTGACCGCGACCGCTGCGTAGATTTCTGTTATTGACGTTCCACCCTTCTGCCACAGCCAACAAAGCCCTCGAAGAGAACTTGCAGGCGATGAACGGTGCCACAGACAAGACCGTTGCTGAGCTAAAGGAGAGGATCCAAGGCCTCGAGAAAGAACTGGACAACGCTAATGAGCTGCTGTCTAATTCTAAACTAAGAGGTCATTTGCGCTGTTTGTCAGTGTGATTCTTGTTTACATTTGAAGATGGATCCTTGGGGTGATTTTTTTTTTTTTCCCCCATTAAAATGTCAATTTTTGTTTTGTTTTCTATATATTTGCCCAGGACCAGTCGGCACAACATCTGTGCTCTCAGAGGAGCAAATGACGACAACGTCTCCAACGGCAGCCGCCGTATCCAAGATAAAACCCGCAATGAAGCTGACTGAGGTATGTGTAACTACATATCTGCACTCGAAGCAGGAAATGGAATCTTGCTTGCTTGATGGGATTTGCTGGACGGCCACAAATGGAATTTCCAGCAACACTTGTTATGCCATAATTAAGATTATGCTCATGTTTGTCTGTTATTTGCAAACGCCTCAGTGTTGGGCAACTTCCTTGAAGGCACTCCATCAAGCCACAAATCATATTGTATTCACTCTGGTTGCTGCTGCATTGTGTGTGCTACTTTTGCTTTAAGCACGTTTTGAAGTAGTAAAACATTTTTTCAATGACTATTTTTGGGACAGTTGTATACCGCTTATGTGGAGAGCCAAGAGCAGCTGCAGTTGGAGCGCCTGGAGAACAAGCGGGTCAACAAGTATCTGGATGACATAGTGCAGGAAGTGGAAGCCAAGGCCCCCATTCTGAAACGGCAGAGAGACGAGCATGAGCGCATGCAGAAGTCGGTGGCCAGTCTCTCAGCCAAGCTGGAGCAGGCTGTAAAGGTGTGTATTACACATGTTGTATGATAGGATTTTCCTTGAGTTTTTTTTTTCTTTTTCTTAAATGTGTGCACTTTGTGTTTAATAGCAAATTTAGTTCGGTATAGTTTTTTTCCTTGAAATGTTTTTTTTTTCTCAAAAGTGGAGGTTTGACAGTCTTCTTAGTTTGAGGCTAACCGGTCATATACTTGTGTTCTGCACTACATGAACTTCAATGTGCGCATGGTGTGTGTGTGTGTGTGTTCAGGAGGTTCACCGTCTGCAGAAGGAGGCTGATGAAGCTAACAAGCGCTCCTCTGTCCTGGAGAGGGAGAACCAGAGGTGTGAACTGCAGCTGGCAGACATGGCTCAGCAGGTGGGTTTGCCCTCATCTTAACAAAGAGTAATCATTAATAGGAATGATTAGGAGTAGTAGAAAACATCAGTTCTGAGATACATCGCAATGCAGACATGGACGGTTCTGAACCGAGTCAGAAATATCAAAAATTGATTTTCTAAATGTTAATTGATAACGTAATGTTGACCGGAAAAAGGCAGAACTCGGAAACGCGGAAGTGCAGCGCCCAGACCGTCGATGCTGTGCACATAATAGAGGCCCGAGAGCATGAAATCTGACGGGCAGCCTCTGCGTTAAAAGCTAGCATATGGAAGCGCTCTGGCTTCCCTGAAGTTGAAGTGGGAAAGCTGGACAAGAAACGCACGATATGCAAGCTATGTCAAACTAAACTAGAATATTTTGGAAACGCGACAAACCTGAGAAACCAGATTACATGTTTCCACTCGGAGGAGGAAGACGAACAGCTGGTTGTAGCTGCTGCCAACCAGAGGACCATCCAGTGAGCGAATATCATAGTTTCCATCCAACTCGGAAAGGCAAAGCAAATTACAAACTCTATAGCATCTTTTATTACTAAGGACTTTCGTCCGCATTCACGCATTGAGGTCCTGGACTTTCGCACTATGGTGCGCACTTTGGAATTGAGATACAACGTTACATCTTTGAGGATATTTTACTGACACGGTGATCCCGACACTTAAGACCAAAACCGAAGTCATGGCATCACTGAAGAAAGCGAGTAGGATATCTATAAAATGTGATACATGGATAATCACACAGTGAGGGGGAAAAATCCTTTATAGAAAAGAAGATGCATCAACATGCATCGATAATTGTTTTATCATCTGAATCGTAATCAAATCATAATTGTTAGGTGCCTGGTGATTCCCAACTCTGAGAATAATCAAATTTAGCTTCTTTTTTTTTTTAAGCATTATCATCTGCTCCAATTCACCACTCCCTTAGGTGCGTGTGCTGCTTATCGAACTGGAGGAGGCTCGTGGAAACCATGTGATTCTTGAAGAGGAAGTGAGCTCGGCCGACATCAGCAGCACATCAGAGGTCATCAGTCAGCACCTGGTGACCTTCCGCAGTGTGGAAGAGCTGCAGAAGCAGAACCAGCGTCTTCTGGTGGCCCTCAGAGAACTCAGCGATGCCCAAGAAAAGGAGGAGCTCGAGTCCACCGGCAATAAGTATGTTACAGTTTGTCTGAGGCCAACTTGTTTTAGTTAAGCGTGTTTTTTTTTTTTAATATATATCTCGCACGCCAAAAACATTTGTGAATGTAGACTGTTCTCACTATAATTATATAACTTTTACATTGCCCAAACCATTCTCTGCTTCACCTAAACAATTTTCTTAAGCTCCAGTCATAGTCGATGAAAATGATTTTCATTGTGTTTTTTCTTTTTTTTTGTTACTGGTTTGGTCATTTTAAATGCAACACATTAGCATTTAAAGGACTTTGAATCCACTGTGTCACCGCTTTGCTTGTGCTTAAGCATTTTTTTTTTCAAACTGCGAAATAGTGACGTTCTGATAAACAGTGATGTGTTGCTGTGTGTGAGATTTGAAGAATTGTAATGAGGGTGAACTGTCGCAGACGAGGTGAACTGGAGAAGAGTTTGGAGAAAGCCCAGGTCGAGCTGGAGTCCCTGAAGGAGCAACGCAGCCAGCAGATAAAGATGACTGAGTCCATTGTGAGGCAGAGGGACATGTACCGCGTGCTGCTGGCCCAAGCAACCGGCGTCAGTTTTCCTCAGCAAGGTAACACATGTATACGCGATACATACACTGGACACACGAGGAGACGTCCTGTCGCTGACATTAGCCAAATACATCAAACTTAAAGGGGCAGGAACCATTTGTCTTTTCTTCATAAGGACATTGAATGCGGTTTCCAGAACTTCAAAGTCAGTCAGTCTTAAGATAAGATGCACCTTTTATTGATCCCCCAAAGGGGAAATTCACATTGACACAGCAGCGCCAGAAGTAGAAGCAAATATTAGAAAAGATAAATAAGCATATACATTACAGGTAAAAAATAAAAATATAAAAATCTGAAGAAAAATTTCTAGAAATATTATTTACAAGATGATATACAGTGTGCAGTACACACACACTCCTGAGCTGCCTCAGCTCAGCAAAGAGAGGATGAGAGGGATTGTCCATGTCCAAATCTGAGTGCTTTTGTTTTTGTCAAACATGTTAAACTCTGAAACAGTATTTTGATTTGCCCTATTTGGCTGAACCCCTAATGCTTTTGCTGAAGGTGCACCACCTGAGGAGTTCTCCCTCACCTCCCCCCCCCGCCGTTCACCCACAGCCACTCCCACCGCAGGAACACCCACTGCCCTCGTCTCCATGGCAACAGAGTCTGCAGAAGCATTGGAGGCCAAGGCCGCATTGCGACAGGTCTGTACGGTTGCTGTTTGTCACCAGAATTTAGACAATGGCATGTTCATATTGCAATATCATACGTACAAATGCAATATACAAACTTGACATGAATGAATGATCCTGAATGTAGCACAAGTTCACTTCTTGACTCAACCACTCTCGATATACATGACCTGGATGACCTAGAACACTCATACTGTCAGATGGACAGGATATTGAATTTGTATTGACTGGCCTTCCCTACAGTTTGTGGAGACTGTGGGGGGCAGTTATCGTTATTAATTATGGTTTATGGTTATTAAGTAAAGAACAAGAACTCAGTGTCATTGGAAGTTAGAATTTGTGATGAAATCTGTAGTTGCAGGAGGTGTTCTCCGCTTACAAGAAGGAGCGCACGGAGCGTGAAAAGGCACTGACAGAGCAGAACGAAAAACTCCAGGAGCAACTTTCCGACCTGCGCTCCCAGAATGCCAAAATATCCACACAACTAGAGTTTGCCTCCAAGAGGTAAGGTTGAGATACAAAACAAGCACCATTTGGAATTTAATGGAATGTTGTAGTTAAGTAACGACTTAACTATTAACAGTCATATGCTTGAACAAAAAAAAACCCAAAAGTATTCAGTCCCTTAAAAGGGAAGGAAAGTAAACACAGAATTACCCTTTACCAACTTATGGTTTAAACTGAAGAATGCTTTTATGTCTATCTTACTAGTGATTGTTTTTGGCATTTATGGAGCATGCTAGGGGTAAAAACTTAGCTTTCATCTCAATATTGCCAGGTATGAGATGCTACAGGACAATGTTGAGGGCTACAGGAAAGAGTTTGCCTCGCTCAAAGAGAAAGAACAGAAAATGGACACTGCCACACAGAAGCATGAGCAGACCATCCACATTTTGAATGAGGATCTGCGCGCTGCAAAGGAGAAGCACACAATGGCAGAGGTTGGCTCTTGCTCCATTATCTTTTTTGCTGTTTTCACAATGTTAGGTGTACCGGTCTTATTTTCGTTGCATATTTAAGAACAGGGTATTTGATTTCAACTTGTGCAGTCTAAATATTTTAACTTGACTCCTGCTGCTTCTTAGGGTCGTGCTGAGAGTTTGCGTAGAGAGAGAGACATGCTGAAGTTGGTGGAGTCCAGGTTGAATGAAGAGAAAGAGATGATTCTTAGCCAGCAGCAGAGCCAGAAACTACTGTTGACCAACCTCCAGTCAATTCAGGTAATCTTGTGTGTGTAACGTCTACCTCATTGTCATGCACAAAAATAAACAGTTCTTAAGCATTACTCCATTTTATTCCTTTTTTTTCTTTTTTTTTTTACCACCAAGGCCACTCTTGAACGTGCAGAAACTGATACACGCCAGCGCCTCAGCAGCCAGTTGGAGAAACAAGAACGAGAGATCTCCCAGCTGCAAAAGAAGCTGGAGCATGAGGTGGAACAGCGCCATTTGCTGAGCAGAAACCAGGAAGTAAGAATCAAATTCACCTGAACTAGATAGATTTGCCACTTAAATCTGAATTCAGGCTTGCAGAATGCCCCTTTTTTGCTCACTGTGTTTTTTGTGATGCCACTCATTTGCACAGATCCAGGTGATGGAAGCAAAGAGGCAGCTGGAAACACAGGCGGCTGTACACCAGAAGACTAAAGAGCTGCTAAATGCTGCCGAGTTAGAACTCAACACCATCAGACTGCAGCAGGGAAGCGGTGATGCACGTCACATCCTGAGCTCCCCCTCCACACCCATCATGAGAGGTTGGCACAAACCCACACTTAGGTGGCAGAATTACATGGGGTGATATGCATACAGTAGGAATTCATGCTGTAAATGCACAAATCAAGCATAACATTATGACCACTGCACCATATAATATAATGCAACAGGCCTGTCCTTTTGGGCAGAGTTTTATGCCGAGTTTTTATTTAATCTGTTTGAGAGAGGTTGACATATTTTAATGATTATTATTAGGGCTGTAATTTGTGATGCTTTTGAACTGTGCTAGGTTATACTGACAGATGTCCCTAATATTTGCTCACCCTAATGCATATGAATGGGATGACCACGATATCAGGGATAAGATAAACATGCAGTGTTCTTTATACCGTCCTGAGTGTATAGTGTTTTAGCTTGTTGTGCTCAAATTATAGGACATCAAATTTAAGTAAAACATTAAGTAATTGGAAGTCAAACCATTTTTAATTTCACCATTTCAATCTTTTTCTGAATTTGCTATTTGTAAAATAATAACATGGTAATGGCCACTTCATTGTGCTATAATTACACAAAGTGTAGATACTGTGTTCTCAGTTGTTTTTAACAATACATATAAACCATACCCAGTTAAAATCTCCAATTAGAAGTCAAAGACAAAGTAACAACATAATAACATAATAATAGTAGTAACAACATAATAATGATATTTCTTTATGTCAATTTGAAATTAAAGCGTACGTTCTGTGTCTACTGCAGCAGAACTGCTCTGTAAATTTGTTGTTCCTTCTTCTCCTCTTGGAAACCAAAGTGGGACTGATTGAAATTTTCTGTGTCATGATGGCAGACATTAGTTTTGTAAAAATGCAATGAAAAATAGTCAGTAAAAATGACTGTTATCCATCTGTGTAATAATAAAACTAGTTTTGATATACCAAATATAGTCTTAGGTAAAGTAACAGTGTAGCATCAATCAGACAGTCGCACTGAGTCAGGCAAGTGTCCTTATTTACTTTTACTTTTTACATTAAATCATGACCTGGATTTCTTAGAATTTTCAGACTGTCAAATGCACATGATATTGCATTTGGTAAAGATTACTGCAAGTTTGGCTGGATTTTACAGATTTGAAAGGTGCCAAAGGCACAAACCACAAAACCATGACATAAGCTGTTTAGTCAGACCTTAAATCGCTTAACTTAATTTGTCATCAATTAGTTTAAATGCCATTTTATAACCAAATACACAGTTGAGTTTTTTTTCATTTGCCTGAGTTCATGTTGATTTTGTCAAACATTGCTGTGATTCTAGTACAACGGTTTTATCCAAGGCTTTGAGTAAATGTTGCCCAGGAGTTATTTTACTGAGGGTGATATACAAGTACCCCACTCTGTTGTCTGAGACCAGAAACTGAGAAATAATGGAGAGCAACCTTTTATTGTGAATTTTGCTTCATTAAAACACAGTAGAATTGATAAAAGAGAGCAGGAGGCTGGATGGAGGTTGAACCTTGGGTAGAAGCTTGTTTTTTAGGTGTAGAAGGTGTTGGGCAATCACCTACACTGGTATATCAGAGCAAGACATATGTTTAAGCATCTCTTTGATTTAAGGACAGTCTTAAATTTGCATTACTCACTGATTGTTCCTGCTCTCAGGCCTGCAGGCCTCAGATCAAGACACAGAGAACCTGCAGGGGCGTCTGCGACTGGCTGAAATTCGGGCAGAGGAGCTGACAGAGAGCCTCAGGGTGGCCACATCCAGCATGGAGCAATATAGAACCATGGCTCAGAGTCTGGAGGAATCCCTAAACAAAGAAAAACAGGTGGGAAACATTTCAATCAAAGATACCCTAATGGCTTTTACTAACACTTGAAAAACATTTGGGAAAATATTGTAAATCTTGACTGTTTTGTTAGATAATTGTTTTTTTATTATGAATTGGCATTCATTGCAAAATGCTTAAAATGTAGGTTACAGAGGAGGCACGGTCCTCCATTGAGACCCGCATGAAGGAGGCTGAAGAGCAGCAACGCAGGCTGGAGGAGAATCTTCTCGAAGCAGAGAAGGAGAAACGGGAGATGGATGAGCAAAACAGGAGATCCTTGGCCTCTCTGGAGGAGCAGGTAATCAGTGTCCCAAGTGATTATAGCGTGCAAGTTTTACATGTAATGTCCAAATATTGCTGTTGTTTCCTTTTAAGACAACAAAAGGATTTGTTTTCCTCGCCACATTTAGACCCTGTTTAGACCTGAAATTAACACACGTCGTGAATAATCCAATCATTAGTGGACAGCTCAAAGTACATGAGTTCGCAACAGGCATGAGCATGTGGCTCCAGTGACTACTAATGAACCAGTCTCACATAAAACTACTAATACTGAAGATGATGACGATTATTATTCTACCAACAACAGCAAAATGATTATAATGATGTCTAAGGGCTGGGCATAGCTGCCATTAATGTAGTGTTAACTGTATTTAACAGTACTGAGTTTTTCAGAACATTTATCTGCAGTAATGAATCAAAGAATATACAAAATCTTTTCTCAAGTACCTTCCATTGATTAAAAAAGTTATTTATGAAATACAGTAAAATCTATCTTTCCAAACTGAAAATTAAAAGTGACGTCAAGTACATCAGGGCAGGAGGTTTCTTTCCCCCCAAACAACTCAAACACAATGAATCTCTCAATCGGTTTAAAGTAAGTTTTTTAGTTAGTGTTCCAAAAGATGGCATGATTGCGCCAGAGTCCAAAATAATGGCTCTTTACAACATCTCACCTTGCATGTGTACATACACACTGCGAAAAGTATGTGCATGTGGTTTGATTGATCAGCGCTCAATGCCTCCTCAACGTAAATTAAGCTGTTATTTTGTGATTGGATCACTCAAAACAGATTTTAATGCCGATTTGAGCGGGGCCTCACTCTTCATCTCCTGTGATCAATTTTTGGTCTCCATTATAAGGACAACTGTTGAATTTCTATTCTGTTGTCTGTGCATTTGTCAGTTGAGCAGTCTCAAAGGAAGTCTAAGCAGTACACAGGCAGATCACCAGATGATGCTACAGCGAGTGGCAGTCGCTGAAGCCCAGCAGCAGCAAGCTTTCCAAGACAGCCAGGAGCACGTAAGCCTCTATCACAATTTCATTTCGAGCAATGTGTCCATGTCCATGATATACAAATTATATAGCTGAGATTTGTCACATTTTGTAAAACTCCCACTAGCCCAAAAAAATCTCTCTCCTCCCTACAGGACTCCCTATCTTTGAAACATGAAATGATATTTCATGCTATATATGTGCCTTGTCATCATTTAGACATTTTTTCTAACCCAAATGATACCATAGAAAAAAATATTTTTCTAGTATTTTTTTGTGTTTGCACTTTATTTTCCTTCTTGTGTTTTTTGCCACTGGAATATTATAAGTCATAATTTGAAATAGTATTGATTTCAAATAGTCAAGAATTGTGACGACAAAGTAGCATAAAAAGAGCCAGGTTTTGGTAAAAGGTACTGTAGGTCTAAGGTGACATGTGTTGGTGTGATATTTAATGAATCACATTCAGATTTTATATCACTCCCTTCCAGGAGCTCTGATGATCCGAGGAACACTCGTAGCACCCACTTACTTCTCTCTGTTCAAATCAGTCTTACCTGGAAAGGCAATATCAAATTTTCTTTCCCATTCTCAAGGCCAAGCTGGCAGCTGAAGCACAAGATAAGTATGAGCGGGAGATGATGCTGCACGCAGCAGATGTAGAGGCCTTGCAGGCGGCGAAGGCTCAGGCTCTGCAAGCAGTTGAGGTCAGACATGAGCTGGAGGAGAGAGTCCAGAGGCTGAGTGCTGAGCTACTGGAGGCCAAGGTCTCCTGGGGGGAGCAGGAAAAGATCCTCAAGGTAGGTGCTAGAACTGATTATATTGGAAGGAGATGACCAGAATGGATTTTATGATATCCATGCAATGAGGACGGAACAAGATGAAATAGCCAGATTGATCTTTTTTTTCTTTTTTTTTGTCCTCATGTCACAGGAGGAGATGTCCAAGGTGGAGAGTCACAGTGAAGAGTTGCAGAAGCAGAATGCCCTCCTCCATGAGCAGATCCAGACAATGAGTAGCAAGATGGCTGACAATCTGCAACGTGCTGCAAAGGAGACTGCCTTGAACATTTCCCTAACTGAAGAGGGCAAATCTCAAGACCAAGTCCTTGAGATACTCAGGTAACCCATGTTTAATTATCTCAAATTGTACATGACAGCAAATTCCTCTTTTCAAGGCGTCCTTTCACTTAACCTTATTCCAGTAAACTGAGAAAATGCCTCTAGAAAAAAACAAAAACAAAAGCAATCTAATGTGTAGCGTTGACTCATTATTCTCATGGTCATGCTCCTGTCCTTCAATAGTCTTCTTTTGTTTTTAAAATCCTCTTCCACTTGCTGTACTATGACAGGTTTGTGCGTCGGGAAAAGGAGATTGCAGAGTCCCGTTTTGAGGTTGCCCAAGGGGAGACTTTACGCTATCGTCTGAGGGTGGAACACCTTGAAAGAGAGCTGAAGGAAGCGCAGGATAGCTTAAGTGCTGTAAGGGAAAGGATGCTGGTAAGTACTCACTAATCCTACAATTACCAGTGTTGTACACAACAGCTACTAGTCTTAAAGTTAGATTGCTGCGTTGCATGTGTAGGGGAACATTCGTGCGATTTGAAATTATGTGCATGGTTATTTCTAGTGCAACTGCATCGATGCCAAGTCAGAGCTGAATTGAGGAAGACATGTACAGACAAATGTAGCCCGGGCAGTTGGACTCAAACTGTAAAAAACACTTCATGAGACCAAAAACCCAATGATTCTTTCTCAGGTTACAGCAAAAACCCTGGCTCATCATGATGAGCTGATGAAGAAGACAGAAACTATGAGCATCCTAATGGAGACAAACAAGATGCTGAGAGAGGAGAAGGATAAAATAGAGCAAGAACTGCAGCAAACCCAAGCTAAGGTAACAGTTGAATGTCGTTCAGAAATGCGTTGTGTTGTAGTGAAACTGATGGGCACTCTATTGCTGTAATTATATGCTATCCTCTGCAAATGTAATTGAAAGTGTACTCTCTTTGAGCAGTGCCTCCAACTCCACTTGGTTCATCACATTTGTTATTTAGGTCCAAAAGCTGGAGTCGGACATTTTGCCACTGCAACAGTCAAACTCTGAGCTGAGTGAGAAGAGTGGCATGCTGCAGGCGGAGAAGAAGATACTGGAAGAAGAGATCAAGCGCTGGAAAGCTCGAACCCAGGTCAATGAAAAAGACTATTTTTCTTGACTATTATTTTATTCGTGTAAAGTAGATAGCTCTCTTTTTAGTTAAGACCAGAAATGAGATCAGGAATGAATTTACTAAGATTTTCATTTCATTTCAACAATGTATTCATAATGTTTCATCCATGTACATCACTAACTGCTAGGTTTTTTTTTTTGTCATGTTTTTGTAGCATTTGGTAAGCCAGCAGAAAGATTCAGATCCAGAGGAGTACAAGCGTCTGCATTCGGAGAAGGAGGCACATCTTAAACGCATCCAGCAGCTCAATGAAGAGAGCAACAGACTTAAATCAGAGGTGGCCAGGTGAGGGGTTCTTAAACGACATAGCACTTGCTTTACTGAATTTCATTACTATGACCCCTTCACCAATCTTTCCCCTGATCTCCTCTGTCTTTAGGAGCAACAATGTCACAACATCCCTCCAAAGTCAGATACAGAATTTGCGTGACAATATTGGTAAGATAACTGAGGAGAGAAATGTGCAAAAGAAGGAGCTGGAGAAAAAGGACCAGGAGCTCCTGGAGAAATCGCGAACTATCACCCAGGTCAAGAAAATTGGACGTCGCTACAAGACTCAGTATGACGAACTCAAGGTGGAACATGACAAAGTGAGAATTGAGAAACTATTGACCTTGTCTTAAATTGAAAGCATTAATACAAAGTCTGTATATTAGGCTTCAATGTAAGATGAACAGTTTGCTAATATTGCCATCGTTCTGGTTTTAGCATAATCAATTGTTCATATTGTATTTCCTCTAGATGGTAGCTGAGGCAGCGGCAGGCCCCTCCCAAGAAGAGGAGGCTCGTCAAGCCTCGGTTCAGGAACTGCAGAGCCTCAGAGATTCCCTGAGCCAGGCTGATGCCAAGACCAAGGATCTGGAGGGACAACTGGAGAATCTAAACAAGGTGAAACATCTCGGTTTTGAGCTACGACATATGTCTGTAAATTTTGCAGCCAGACTCCTATTCGATTCGGCCTCCTCAGCTCTGGAGTCGGAGCATACTGGTATTGTGCTGAGATCAGGTCTGTGTCTGGTCTTACTGGCTTTGCTGCAGGTGGTTACAGAGCGTGAGACTGAGGTGTGCAATGCCCAGGAGCAGTCATCTAGGCTGCAGACGGAGCTAACTAGGCTGAGGCAGGAGCTGCAGGACAAGGCCTCCCAGGAGGACACACGGAGACAACAAATGGCTGACAAGGAGGAGAAGACCAGGAAGGCCATTGTTTTTGCCAAGCAGAAGATTAGTCAGCTCATGGGTGAGAGGGTGTCAATATATTGCCAACACTGGAACAACAATCAATTCCTTTTCTCGCAGATTTTTCTTGCAACCTACGCCCTACCGCCCCCGATCACTTATTGTGGAGTTGCTTATATATTTTCAATTTCAGACTTATTTATTTTATGTTCAGGCACCAAAGAGCAGCTACAGAAGGAAAACGAGGAGCTGAAGCAGCAGCGGGAAGAGTTGGAGGTACGAGTGAGTGCACTCAAGTCACAGTACGAGGGCCGCCTTAGTCGGCAGGAGAGGGAACTTCGAGACCTGCGAGGACAACAGGAGAGGCAAGAGCAGAGAGATGAGCCGGCTGAGGCAGGTCCTAGCAAGGTGTGTCGTCTTTTCAAAATAACTCTGAGAGTAGTAACTCTTTTTTGACGTTGTTATTGATATTGTCTTTATGACACTGAAAACAAAACAAATGTGCAGTGGTATTGCTGACAGTTCGGATGAAAGTACAGCAGCCTGATGCGCATCATTTTCTTGGTCCCCGTCATGACTTTGTCTGTCCGTCCTGGTTTTAGACCCAGGAGCAGCAGAGGAGCGCAGATCAGAGACAGATCAGTTTGAAGACCACCCCAGCTGCAGACAGGGGCAGGTATGACACGCAATCACCAAAGCTGCATATCATTTTAACATTTACTGCAGTGTCATATGATAATATAGAAATTATCAGACAGTACTTTATAATAGTCTTCCCTGTTCAGGTATGTCTTATAGTAATTGCGCATTAGCCACCGTGGAGGCTTTCCTTAAGGCCTGGTCTTTGTTTCTGTCAGCGCCAGCAGCTCTGAACCTCCAACTGCCAACATAAAGCCAACACCTGTAGTGGCCACAGCCAGCAAGCAACCCGTCAACCCTGGGAACAAACCTACCCCAAGAGCAAGCATCAGACCCATGATCACGCCAGCCACTGTGCCCACCCCAACACCCACTGCCACAGTCATGCCCACCACACAGGTGGACACCCAGGAAGGTAAGGCTCATAGCTTCAGAAGTCAGTCATTGTAGGACTGCCAAACTATTGCCCCTAACGATTAGTCTCAAGAGGCGTAAGTTTCATTTTTGTTTTATGAAAAGCTTGAAATATTTTTATGTTTAATAATGTTGCTGTGGTTGAGTAAAGATACAGTTTGCAATATTTCCTGGATATCCATCTTGCCACTAACCTGAAGTCTACTGTACTTGACAGCCATGCAGTCTACAGATGGCCCACCGGTGGAGCATGTGACTGTGTATGGGAGTGCCAGTGGCTCAGTGCGCTCCGCAAGTCCCAACATCCAGACCACTTTAGCGAGTCCCATGCTGACCGTGCAGCAAACCCAGACGCAGGCCACGGCCTTTGTCCAACCAACGCAGCAACAGAGCGTGACCCATGCAGAGCCAGCCAATCAGGAGCCTCCAGCCGTGGTAATTGAGGCAACACAGAGCTCGCAGGTGGAATGGCCGTCAACATCCTCCACCTCCTCTGTGTTTGGGACTGGTGAGAAACCTTATCTTGAAAAGCTGAAATGATGACAGGTTTATAGGTAGAAAAAGCAGCGCAAATTGGGGGCGGATCTGCGGGGGGGCAATGGAGGGCAGCTGCGTCCCTAACTTGTGTGGTCTGAAAACTGCACTTGTAAAAACAAATTGTGACCAAAAGTGAATAATTGTAAATGTAATTTTAGGCCCCTCAAATAGCCAAAGCCCTGCATGTGTGGAGTTGTGTTCACACACACTGAGTCTGCCTGGCTGTGCAGTCCTGCACAGAGCGGAGCAACTGATGAGTTTCGATTTTGGTAAAGGCAAGAAGCACTTGATACAAAATATTCAAAACAGGCCAGTTTGACCCCGTAGTGTTAAACTGTTTCACTGTTTCGAGGGCGTTAAGGTATAACTGACAGCGTCAGTGTGAGGTAATCTATCATTTTGAATACAGTGTAATGTAGTACAATTTTAACCAGAACTTTTCACATCTTAACACTTGCAGGCCGGAGTGGCTGGAGTGGTTAAAAAATAAAAAGGAAATGTGAAAAGCAGGACATTGGCCAATTTTTTGGCAAAAAAATACTCAAGACTGAACAGGAGAAAGAGAAGGAGTGAAATAAAAAAGAAGAAAGTTTGCAGGAGAGAACAGGAGGGTCAGGAAGATGTGGAGAAAAAGTGAATGTGAGAGATGACGATTCAGAGACAGAGGCAGGGAGTGATAAAGAGGCAGGTGATGATGATGATGATGAGGCGGCAGCAGGTCCAACTGTAATTCAAGCTGGACCACATGGTATGTTTTTATGCTCCTTCCACTTAATTTCCAGTGCAGTAGCCTACTTCTACTTCACTTGAGTTAAGCTGCTGCCTGCTATTGTATACTTCTACTCCACTTCATCAATTATTGGACCTTTTATAGAGTAGAGCGTCTACTTGTAGTGGAATATTTTCATTCCGGTGTAATACTTTTTTGTTTGAACACTGCTTGTTCCTGTTGTGCATTAAGAACACTTGGGTAGTGCACTGATGGAGGGCATGACATAACAGTAAATAGATTTAAAGTATTTTTTGTTTAAACCATTTGCATATATTTGGGGATTTGCACTTACCATCCTCCCATGCCACCCTGCCAAGACTTCTTGCCACCCCCATTTAAAATTTTCCAGACCCCCCCCCCCTAATACAAATGCACATTTTTTTGATCTGCATTCAACTGGTTAGAGAAAATTTGAAATAATTCCAGGTAAATGTCTGATGCCCGATTATTCCTGATCTCTAGTATCAGCAACCCCAGGAACATCGTCAATGTCTAAAAGGCCTCGTGAAGAGGAGGAAAGCACCACCATGGTAACTGACACAGAGGCCCCCCAGGAGGATACCTCCAGGGCTCCCATACCCAAGAAGCTGCGCATTATCCAAAGAGTGGGTCCAGAGGTGAGGAGGGTGGTTACATTCAAAACTTAGCTGGGTGTTGTTTTTGTTTTTTAATTATGCTCATCTGAAAGCTGTTGGCGCTATAAGTGTGCTGTGTTCCTTTCAGGAGGAGATGGTGGCTGAGGACAGTGCAGAGGCTGAGGGAGTGGTGCCAACAGACAGTCAAGACAGCGCTGAGGCCAGCCAGGTTGGCTATTATCGAATACAAACAACAATATCCCTATTATAAGGGTTTTATTTTAGCATTAATATTAGATATACGTTATTTGTTAATGGTTAGGGGAAATTTTAGAATGGAAGTCTCGCAGGATGATTTGAAAGTTGAAGGTTTCAGCAACTTCAAGTGCTAAAGTGTTCATACTTGCTAAAATGAGTTCCCGTGTGTGAATTTTAAACATGATAAAACAAAGCACCAGTTGTCAAAGTTTAAGATCACGACTAGAACACCACCGTAGAGCTTATAAACAGGCATATCTCTTACAATAATCTGATGGGGTCAGAACATTTAAGATGTTATATACAATTTCACCTCTAGGTGATGCTACAAGAGCAGCAGCTTTCTACAACAGCAGCTAGCACAGTCATTTTCTTCAGGAGATTCTTATATTCTAGTGAACTGAAACTGCTTTTGTTATCACGGTCAACAGCTGATGAAGATACTTAGGAGTGACTTAAAAGGAAGAAATACAGCCAGGACTTTTTTTCATTGCCATTTTAATTGGTGTCATTAATTGTTTTTTCTGTTAACTATGTTGTTTCCAGATGCATAATGGGTGTATAGTTAGCACTTTTCTTTCTCTACTTGTTTTTCCAAAATGTCTATAGTAAATCCACCTATATTACTCAAAAGAATTAATGCCATACTTACCTTTTGCTGCTACACATAGCTCTCTATTCTAGATAAGTTTATGAGTGATTGAAGGAAAGTGTTTACATGAGCTGACTGCATATTGTACCCAGCAAACATTGCTTTACCCCGCAGACAGAAGAGTTTGCAGCCCTGGAGGAAGGAGATGAGGGCACCGCGACTCAGTCAGTCACGACGCACCAAGAGGTTACCCTGACACAGAGCGAGACCCCTGACCACCAGCAGCTGGAAGTCATTGTGATTGTAACAGACACGGAGAGTGAGGACGAGCAGGAGGAGGAGGATGAAGAGGACGACGAGCAGGTAGAGTTTCTGCATGATAAGAGGCAATGTTTATCAGCGTAAAACTTATCTTTCAAAAATGCCCTTGCCTGCTCTCGCCAATGGTTTGGCCTCCGCTCGCCGCAGGACTACGATGAGGAGGATGAGGAGGAAGATGAGGAGGAGGAGGACGATGAAGGAGACGAGGAGGAAGACGACGGAGGGATGGGGGAAGAAGGAGAGGACAGTAATGAGGGGAGTGGAGATGGCAACGAGGCCTACGAAGGAGATGACGCAGAGGTTCGATCACCGATGACATATAACGTCCACACGGGCAGCTTTGACCTTTCAACTCTGTCACCCACTCACTAATATCCAACACTACATTAACCCTTCCCACGCTTCCTATTACAGACTCGACACCCTCTACAGCTCACACACACTCACTTTTTCCTGTCTTGTTTCCCTGTTGTGCTTAAATTTTTATCCCCGTGTCATAACTCCACTTGACATAATGTGCGTGTCTTGTGCGTCTGTGCGTCTGTGTGTGTTGAGTTTAGTTGTTTACCTTTTTACTCTGGTCTCGGTTGCACATGTTCACTGGGATGACTCAGTGTCTGCACAGGGGCAGTTTATAGCATGTGACTTGGAATGTGTTTGTGTGAAAGTTCCTTTGAAGTGGGGACCCTACAAACCGCTGCCCGATGTTGTGTGTTTGTATGTAGTTTGGACATTAAATAACAAATGTGTTACTTTTAAGTACCTTTGTTTGAAGAAAAGAGCACATACGTACTGGGACAGTGACTTAAGTTAAAGACCAAGTAATAAAGTCTGTTTTATTTATATGGCCCTACATCACGTTTTATTTAAGGAGCTTTAAATCTTCAACATGAAATCCCCTGTGTCCTTAGACCCTCAGCCTCCTTTTAAACAAAGAATCCCTAGAAGGAGTCCTAGGGATTGTGGGTAGGAGTTATCTCTGCCATACTGATGAGACATTTTAGACACATATGATGGCTTTTTAGACATTCCTGATTTTTCCGAATCCTTTCCCAAAAGATGAAGTTGACTTGCTTAAGAATAAAAAAATCTATGAAACGAGGAAAAATAATAATTGAATCATTGAATTCATGGCACCATACTCAAATTATGGAGAAAGCTTTACTAATTATGCAAAAAAAAAGTGCGTTTGGTTGATTCCTTTTTTTTTTGCTTTTATATCTTACATTTGTCCTTGTATCTTTGGGATCGGGCTAGAAATTGCCCTTTGCATATTCATGGAAATAAAACATTTAAAACTTAATTTTACAACCGATACATGTGGAATTTGGAGGGGTTTACAGGAAATTTGGTCCTTTTTCTAAAGAGCATCTTTGATTCATACTGGGGAAAATGAATCATAATATGTACGTGGTGCTCTGCCAATATCCTGGCATTTTATGTGTGCGGGGAAAACATCCCATTGCTTGTTTCTTCTCAAGGTACCCCACCACTATTTCTCTATAAAGTTCACAGCGTTCCCTCTATACCTTAATTTGTCTTAATTTGGCTCCATTAAACTTGTTCAAATTCTGCTCATGGTTGTCCCTTTCTCTCCCCACACAATTCTTCATCTTTTCCTTCTGTTCTTTCCTTTCTCAGGGAGCTGATGTAACTGACCCGGGCACAGAGACGGAGGAGAGTTTGGGGGCGTCAGACTCCACCCAAAGGCCCGCTGATTCCCAGACACCCAGCTGTAAGATCCAGGAAAGCACACACGCACACACACACACACACACACACACACACACACACACACCTAGATCCACCTCAAACTCCCCCACATGTTGTCACGGCCTTTCCCGCCATCCAATTAGTTATCTGACACTCCATGATGACTGAGAGAGATGTAATATGTTGTTGTCTGTCTGAGGGCTAGGGCGGCATAGCTGTATCATTACGCCAGCAATAAAGGTCATTTCCAATAAGGCCACAATTAACTTCTTTGGTTGTCTTTTTCACATGTTAGCCCCATGTAGCTGAAGTTCATGACTCTGAAATTTAGTCTATGTGCTGAAATTTAGTCTATGTGGGGAACCCATTACCAGAAACATGCGGCACTGGTTCCATAGTGGAACCAGTCACATGCTGGAATGTATTTACATGAATTCATCTATATTTTAGTTATATTTTTATTCATCCTATATTTCTCTATAAAGAAGATCTGTTAATTTGTTCTCCTCTGCCACTGGTTTAGTTGAGGGGAGTGCAATGGAGGCATTCTCTGCTGAACAACCAATCACAAGTTCTGGTACACGCATGCCCCAGTCACCACGGAGACCAACACATCAGCTCCCCACCCGCCCAACATCAGAGCTGGGACCGCCTACTCAAGTTCAGGTATGAAGGAACAGCATGCATTTCACCCATGACTGATTTTTTTTTTTTTTTGTTGAGTAAAATAGAGAAGAACATAGTGGAATGTCTCTGTCATGTTTTCCATGGTTGAACATTTAATAATTCTGTTGTTTTTAACCCTTTCAGCGCATCCCTGTTCGTCGCCAGTCCGTGGGTAGAGTGCCCCAGCTTAATCCTGGGATGTCCGTCAGTGCTGTGAGTCACATGCAGAAAATTAAGTCTATACGTGAATAAAACAAATATGAGTCGGGGCTCCCACAAGGTCTTGAAAGTCTGGAAATCGTCAATTCAGTTGTTTTGTTCTCAGGTTTAAGAACGTGACTGAATTTAAGAAGGCGCAGTCAATATTGTCTCCTGAAAATCTTCAAACATTTTAGATGACTGTCAAATTTCAAATCCTGTCAAATTTGCTTGTCTCCTGACTTTGAAAGTAGCAGCATTATGTGATCATGACCATAATATACCATCAAATTCCATGTGAAGAACTCGTAAAATAGACAAAGTGACAATATACATTGATCGCTGTAGGTGTAAAGGAATTCTGTTTAAGCTTAATTTTTCAGTTTAGATGTGGCGATGAGGGACGTTTGTTAGGTTCCTTGAAGGCACTTGCAAAGTGCTTGAAATTAACTGTCAAAAAGCTGCAGAAATCCTGATCAAACATTTCATCCTGCGTTTCTTTCTGTGCCTGTTTATATCCAACACGTTTTATTCGTCTCCTCTTCTCCAGCAGCACTTTTTTGACGATGATGACAGGACGGTTCCCAGCACTCCCACTCTGGTGGTGCCACACCGCTCTGATGGGTTTGACCAGGCCATCCAGTAAGTCACTCAGATTATTTTCACCTCTGCACCAGTGGCAGCCATGAACAGAGGTATTGTGTGTGTGGGTTATCCTCATGTCTATACCCCTGTCCCATTTTTTTGTGAAGGCAATATTTAAGGAATTTGGCACATATAATGGTGATGATCTGGCCTCTGAGTATATCTTGGGGAATTGTAGAGGGAAAGTCTTCAACTTTGGCACAGATGTCAGTTTACACTCAAGAATGACTTGATTTGATTTTGGTGTTGAGAGGTTGAGGTAACTGTTTTTATGAGGTAACTGACCTCATAAAACACTTTTTTTTTTACCATAACTCTATCATCCACTGATTACAATCATAAATTTCACAAAAATGAGTAAAAAAGGCAACATGTCTTTTCCAATCCGAAAGGTCAATCCTCCCTGTGACCTGTGTCACTTTGTTCACACAATATTTCCTGGAGGAATTTCTATAGATTTGGCACAAATGTCGGGTCAGGCTCAAGTCAAACTGGTTTTGGTGGTCAGGGGTCAAAGGTTCCGATCTTTTTGACATCACAAAGCATGCATTTAAGCGCTGGTCATATCTTTTTGACAAAATGACTAAGAGGATGAACTTATGAAGTAATATTTTTTTACTCTTGATACATTTAACACAGTTGATTCAAAGTCGTCACTATTTACAGTACACTGCGGACAGGAATGGATGTAAATTGCCAATAGACCGTTTAGTGGAGGCATACAACCACGGTGTGGTAATTCTCCTTTTTTAAAGAACTCTTTGCTGTGTTTCGGCAGTGAGTGACGCTGCTCCGTGTTTGTCAGTTCTCCCCAGGTGGCCGGAGTCCCTCGCTTCCGGTTTGGACCTTCAGAGGAAATGCCACAAACTAGCTCCTCCTCGCACTCAGACCTGGGACAGCTTGCATCACAAGGAGGTACTCCTCCACCATCGCATTGTGCAGTTTCTATTACATGGCATTAAAACCCACCTCCAGCTACAGTGACAGAAATTCACAGTAAAAGCAACTCAGTCATTGTAAATGTCTTCAGGTCTTGGGATGTATGAGAGCCCCCTGTTCCTAGCAACTCAGGAGGAAGATTCTGGCGGACGTAGCGTTCCCACCACGCCACTGCAAGTGGCAGCACCAGGTATCTGTCATTCTCATATCAGGAGACTGGGTTTTGTTCAGCCTTCTAATTAAGACTCTCAGCACAGTTCACACACTTGTGAGTGAGCTGGGGTAACATTTTAAGATTTAGACTTATCAACAATCGACCGTGTGTTCTGTTTCATGTCGTCTCCGTTTGTAGCAGTCTTCTCTGAGGCGGGTCAGTCGGACACCACAGAGCATTCTTCACAGTCGGTTCCCATGGTGAGCACGTCAACACCTGGCCTGGTTGTGCCAGGAGCAGCCAGCACTGGAGAGGAGAGCGATGATGTCCTGCTGGAGCCAGACGCTGATAAGTAGGAAACTTATCAGTCTTTTTCTCTTCTCATTTTTTAGATCTCATTTCTTTAAGCTGCCATGTATTTTCTGTGTTGATTTGTCTGTTCCAGGTCAAGTGCTGAAACATCAGCGGATCCTGTGGTGTCCCAGGATGATGTAGAGGAGCCAAGCCAGCTTTCCGACAAGGCCAGCCTCCCCTCCACCAGCCAGGAGCCCTCCTCCAGCTCTGCTGGTACAGCATTGCCTCATGTCTATGCAGCCTCCTGCTGTAACTCTCTATTATATTGGCTGTTTTTAAGGATCTCATATTATCTTCTGATTACTTTGTTGCTTTTTTCCCTAGACACCAGCAGCGCTCCACCAAAGCCCTCCAGACCAGGACCCAGCAGGCAGCTGCAGCGCTGGCCAGAGAGCCGCGGTGGCCGCATGAAGAGAGGAGGTAATAAGTTTAAAAGCACCGGAAATTGAACGCTTATGGAGATCATGGCAAAAAGGCCCAACTGTGCCTTTGTCCATGTCAAGTCATTTCTAGCTCGATAACTCAAAATGTTACCGTGGGCCAAAGCGCCTAGGAACAAGTTTTGAAAGCACAAATACTAAACCCCCCCCCATTTGGAAGGGATATCAAAGCCTCTCTTCTATAAAATTACTGGAAAAAGCATTCTAAAACTATTGTGATCATAAATGATTCACCACATTACCCAACTTAAGCTGGATTGTGAATGAAAGCAGGGAAATTGGTAATATTAAATAACTGTGATAGAAAGAAAAAAAAAAATGGCCAGGGAGACTAAGATCATAGAAAGTGGCAAAAAAACAAGTTGATGTAAATGCGCTTCCATAACCTAATATTTAGAAAATGTTGGCCTGTTTAGGTCACACCTGTCTTGGTTGACAATGGAAATGATTGTTGTTACAGACAGTCAGTTATGCTGAAAGTGATCTGATATTTTTTATTTTCATCCAGAAGCATCAAATTTGAATCCGTAAGTTTTGCAATATCTGACACAAAAAGCAGGAGAGCAGACTTTAATTACAACGCTGTCATATTTATTGTAAAGCAAATATTAAGTTACACATTTCAACTTAAATGATTCCGATTTAATAACATTACTGACATGGACAGTTGCTTGGAAAAAAAAAATGCAGAATCTTTGTTCGGACGTGTGTCTCCATATTGCGATGCACATTAACGGTTTTGCAACATTTTTGGTAGCACAGCTCCAAATGTTCTCAAATGTGTAATGGAATCACGATTATTGGAATTTGAAATATTTTTATTTCAATAACTTATGCATAGCGCCTAATTCACTTTGGTGCATTATGATTTACCTGACATTTAGGGAGACAGAAAAACAAAAACACTTTGTTTCTTTCGATACTTTACATTACACATTTTTTTATAACTCAGTCACACATAATGTTTACATCACCACCAGCAGATCTTAAAATATGTCTCTGTGCATTTCAACAGGTCAAGCGTTTCCATCTCGGGGGGTACATGGGAGACGATTTGCGAGGTGAAGCACTCAAAAGGAAATCCGACAACCACAACAGAAAGTCATAAAGCTTTGTCTCATCTGAGAGTTAAGATTCTGTATTCAGTCCTAAGGAAGTTGACTTGTTCCGAAGCCCATTGTTTGTTTGTTTTTGTTTTTTTTGTAAGGTTATTAGAAATGTAATGGTCATGCTCAAATGTTGGTTTTATGAAAAAATGTTATTAAACTTTAAAACCATACAAATAGGAAGGACAACCTCTTCATTCAGTCAGCGGGTGGTGAGTCAGACTTTCCTCGGGCATTTGAAGACCTCGTTATTGTGAGGTGATGTGTTGGCTTTCCGAGGAGCAACGAAAGGACGCTCACTGTCCATCCTCACGTTGTAGGATTTGGCTGCAAAAGAAAGTGGTTAGTTGACGAGGGCATCAAGCATTTATGAATTTATGACTGATTAGCACGTAATTTATAACCACTTGCGGCAGTTTGCATTTTGGTGAACAAGAGTTCAGTGACAGAAAACGCCAGCAGTTCTGCGTTTTGCAGACATCACACGTGGCCAGATCTTGGCCACAACAGGACCTGAGTGTTAAGAGCTGTTGTCTCCTTCATGATGTAAATGACTAGACAGCGAGACGGGAGGGGCTCCTGCCTTCACACATACACTGTAGACTGTGAAATAAGTAGAATGGTTTCACGAACCACGGCTACACACGCGCTTCATATCCCCATGGCTTTAAACTACAGGTATCGCTGAAGTGGAACCTCTGCCGTGGTTAGTTTGCTATAAACTCGGAGCTCTAGGTAAATGGACAACGCCCTCAAATTACCTTTGCATCTGCCAGCCCCGACCCCACCCTGACATACACCCAGACACACATGGTTCTCATTAGACACCCTATGAATGAGGTGAACAAATGTCTCACTACAGACAGACGAAGCTTTGTTCCCTTGGGGGGGGAAAAAAACAAGTGTATTATGTCCAAGAAAAAAAAAAAAGAAGGCAATTAACCATCAAACCACATTTACAGATTGAAGATAATGAGTCGAACACAACTCCACTCCCTTCTGATTAGACATAACTAGAGTGCTGGTAAATATTAATTACTTACATCTAGAGAAGACGTAGTATTTGTATCCCTGTGGTTCCCTTCTGCTTGGGACAGACACAGCAGCTGTGATCGTGGAGGGGAAACCTCTCCAGGTCGTCCGGATGTTGATTGGGGCTCCTAAACGAGAGGCTTTGGGAGGGGGAAAAAAATCAGCTGAATGTAAAGACTGTTGAAATGTTATTGTAGTGAAATCAGGCTTTTTTTTTTCTTTTTCTTTTTTTTTAGCAGTGTCTTCACCACTTGAAATCCAGCAAATTGAAATTGTCTTTGACATTTGTCAACTCCGCAGTGGCAATCTCACAGGCCACATGTTTCCACATGTTGGCCATCATAATATTTATGCCGACACGTTGGACCTTGTCCCCTCTGGGCAAAGCGTGACTCACTTTTTCAGGGTACATTGTGTCGTAACCCAGAACAGGTTTGCGTGAGTTCAGGCTGCTGTACAATCCTCCGACACCCAGTCAGTGCATCACAGTAAACTTTACGACTGTCCAGTTCAACCGAGAGATGGTTGAAATTGCTTTTACGTGACGGGCATAATTTCCGGTTTTGTGTTACTTTGTCTTTGTTACCTGCTTGCCGAGCCAGCCGGTTGTGGACGGTGTAAATGGTGCTCTGGGGTTTCTTGTTACATGTTGGAGTCGTGCCAAACTGGTACGAATATTTCTGGACGAATCCCCCTGGAAGAATCGGTCAACAATCCATCTCAAAATCTGTTCAGAATGCAGGTGTGATGCACTTTAATTTTAAGTGATAAACTTTTTTTTGTCAGCGCAAAAGGGAAACGCCTCCAGCAGCAGCCGTCCATCACCTCTCTTGAAGAAGTAGACCGACTCTCTCATGCTCCGGTATTGAGGAACAGATAGAGCAGCTGTGATGTGACCTCGAAGTCCGTCAAAGCCGATTTGAATGGCCTTTGGATAGCCGAGGTCCAAAGCATCATTTTCAAATCTCCAATAGCGGGACCCCTGCGGGCGTCACATTGACACGAGTCAAAACAAAGCTTCTGAGGGTTAAAAACCGCAAGCCTTTCAGAAGGTGATCACCAGCAAAATGTTTACAAAAAATTTGAACCGCTAGCTCGCATTCAAGATACCTCGCAAATTCATTACTGTCATGCGCTTGTTGGCTCTAATGAGATTAGCAAATTTACCTGGAAAATGTATGTCTTGCCCTGGCAGTTGCACCGGGTAAACGCAGTGTCAATGGGGGACGGGACACCCCACACTTGTGTGATGCCCTGGGCGGGACCTGGCACCCTGTTTCTATCCAGAAGCCAGAAGTAGTGTCCTGCAAAACACAACATTAGTACATAAAAACTGCTCCACCTGCTCACAAGATCAGTTCAACTCAATGTATGCGCGTGGGACGTTTCAAATTTTCCATGTCCGGCTTGTGTAAATGAAACACTGGACCACGACTGGCTCAGTATTCCGAGTGATGTCACAAACCAAAACGGGCATTTAAAAACATAACAGAATCGTTTTGATGAATGCATGAACAGCCCTTCCACTTTAAAACTGCACGTGCTGCGTCCTGCACGATGAAGAATCAGCGAGAGCGCATAACCAAAACATGAATTTTAAAATTTGTCATTTCAAGCTGGTGGGAACTGTTATATTTTACTGTCGAACAAATCCACTCTTAATTCAACATTCTGGCCCGTGTTGATCTAATATCTGTACACTTGGTGTCATTTTTCATATTGACTAACTTTAGCTTTTTGGCTTCCAGTATGATTCATTTCTCAGGTCTTTTAATCTTGAATGCACCAACCTCTGAAGACCACGATGGTGCCGTTCCTCAGCGTGGCGACTGCGGCTACTGGCCGCCCACTGCACAGGTTTGTATCATTGTTGTGGTCTGAGGGGAGAGGAGGAGGGGCAGAGACAATTTATTTGGGAAAACAAGCAACAGAGAACCGTGCGAATAGTGAGGTTTTTTTCCCCCTTTCTCGAACATGATCTCACTTTCCATTTCCCAAGCGTAATCTAACAAACAACCATGGTCATAAAGGAGGCGACTACCGGTAATAGACGTGCGCCAGAAACCAGAGGCAGTCAGCTTTGCAACTGTGTGAAAACTAGAGTGAAATGCTGAATTTCATCCGTGCCTGGCAGAAACGATCGCAATTCTCAAACTGAAATTTACTTTTTTTTTTTTTTTTTTTTTTTTTTAGTCACTGAAATCATATTTTATATTCTTTAGACAAGAACATCTTTACCTGCTTGGTAGTCTCTAGTATCATCTATATTCGGGGTTTGTGCAGGCTTTGTCTCGGGTTTGGAGGTAGATTTACTCAGAGTTGGTTTGGTTGGCAGTACTTCGATTGGTTTTTGGGGTTTCGGGGGGGGTTCAGTTGGTGGGGAATCGTGTTCACGGCGAGGATCAGCAGTGGTTTCTGCTGGCGTAATGTCGTCTGCTGTGTGCCCCTCTGGAGCACTTGTGGCTGAGGAAACAGGGGTCGTCACGCCGTCAGGTTCTGACCCTACTGGACGATTTTGGTCGTCTGGTGGAGAAGACGAAGGGCCGGTTGTGATGTCCTCGGCGTTGTTAACGGCGTCTGGTTTGGGGTTTGAGGCGGTTGCCTCTTGGATGGGTGGTGGAACCAGTGTTGTTGAGGTGGGGACGTTTTCAAGGATCGTGGAGGAATCCTGTGGGAGTCCTGAGGACACTGAAGCTGAGGATGTGACCTCTGGCTTATCGGTGAAGGCTCCGATTGGTTTTAAAGTCTGTTTCTCTGCTGTACTGGCTGTGGAGGTGCGCTCTGTGTGGGCTACTGGAGGTGAAGTGCGATGGCTGACGTCTTGCTGAACTGAGGTGGTGGTTTCAGACAGGATGGAATCATCTGGAAAGGGACAAACACAAGCGTGAAGCCACGTCATTCAGTTTCAGTCAGGTTCATTGTCCACCGTCATGGTAGCCACCTTGCTCTGTTACTCAAGTGCTGTATTCAAGCGGGGCTTTGAAAGACTTAAGCATGATATACAGATGAAATTACTCGACATCTCATCATCTGATTCTCAGCGTTGTTCCTTCGCCTCCTATCTGTTTATACCTGTACTATCAGTGTGGGTGTCTCCACTAGCCACGGAGTGGGTGGAGGAGCTGGGAGGTGTTGGATCATGATGTGAAGGAGTCATCTGTGTCTGAGAGAAGTCGGTAACTGCCTCTGTGCTGAACTCCAAAGCGTCTTTATCCAGGGTTTGTTCAGTAAAAACATGATGGTTAGCTGGAGAGGACTCGTAGCCACTGATGCTCTCCGGGACGGGACTTGCATCGAGGTCCTCTGGTTCACTGTTGGAAAAGTCATCATTGGGAAAGACCTGGCCGTACATATCTACAGCCAGAGCGGGATGAGTGAGGGAAGTGCATTCATGAGAGCAGCTAGACGGATTTAATATCCAAACGCATCATTCCTCACCATCACTGAGGTCATCATGTGTGTATGAGGTCGGACTGTCCAGTGGAATCATATAGTCGTCTGTGGGCAAATAAGACGAAATCAAATATGTGTCATAACTGGCAAGGACGAGTCGTAGTTTAATCAATACTACCGCGTAAAATGAACAGGATCCCCCCCCCCCACATTTTGCATGCAGATCCCTCAGGCCGTGACGTTCTGGACTGACGTTCATGCTTTGCTCCTCAGAGAGAAGGAACACGGATGCAAAAAGTATCTCCACCCTCCAAAATTTTTCCTAAGCCGACTCCTGAATTAATGAAATATTTCTGTCACCCCCTCTGAGCTGCATCTCTCCTCCCTTGTGACTGAGGCTGTGCCCGGCACCCTCCCACTCACACGACGACGCTGTTTCACTTGGCCTCAAAAGCGAACCGCAGTCACGGAGCCATGTGGCAGCTAGTTGTAAACGTCCTCTTGCCTTCCCTCTGCCTCATTAAATATTGAGCCCCGCTCACAATAAACACTTGGGTTGACTCAAAAACAAATGAGTTTGAGTGCACTCCAGTTAGTTTCTGTTATTGGAAACATTAAAAAAAAAAAAAAAAAAAATTTAAATGTGAAATTTTTGAATAGGCACCTGCGTTGTTTCCCTCGCTGAATTCAAAAGGCGGCTCTGTTGCATCAGTCACAGTTTCCTCTGTGGGAATATTCATGAAGAATCGTCAGTGGGCTAACCATGAAAAACAAAAAACACTGTGGCTTACAACCCCTAAATGACACAGCATTTGTGCAAATTCAAACCTTTTGCCAGCTCAAATTTGCCGCTGGGTTTGTTATCATTTACGTTATTGCATGAACTACCCATCGCTGGTGCGGCTACACTGGCTGCTCCACTCACTCCTTCTGTGGTAATTGTCAAGACAGAAAAGTGATGTCAATCGTCTGCGTCATGTGGCGATCACCGCATGCGCCGCATGCCGCTCCACATGCTGATGGACATGCAGGCCGGGTCGAGCGGCGGGTTTTGCCCCGCTCAGATTGTTTCTAGCATCCTTGCTCGTTATGATGCTTGTTCATGTCGGCATAACGATATCAAATGTATGAATGCACTATGTGCCAGGGGATTATCATGGCGGTGCCACGGCGAATCGAACTGTGGAGGGAATCTGCGGTGGTTGATAGGGAAGAGGAGAGTAGTACGGAAGAGGATTAGGGCCACTGAAAATATATATATATATAATTCTGAGAAACAAAGTCAGAATTCTGACTTTAATCTCAAGAAACAGAAGAAAAATAGTCTGCATCTGCTGCCAGTGGTGACGTCACTGTGTCACTGCAGGCATGAGAGCAAGGAAGGACCGAGGGTGTCGGATATTGGACACTGATCACTGATATCACTGATATCACCGATATCCGACATTCTCAGTCCTTCCTTGCTCTCATGCCTGCAGTGACGCAGAAAAAATCTGCCCGAAAAAAAAAAGTTTTTGGTTTCGAAAAAAAGTCAGAATTCTGAGATTACAGTCAGAATTCTGACTTTTTTCAAAAATTAAAAAAAAAAAATCCTCCTGAAAAAAAAAAATTTAGGTTTCAAAAAATAGAATTCTGAGATTAGAGTCAGAATTCTGCCTTTTTATCAGAAATTTAAAAAAGGGAGGATTTTTTTTAAGGTATCAGGAAAAAGTCAGAATTCTGACTTGAATCTCAGAATTATATATATATATATATATATATATATATATATATATATATATATATATATATATATATATATATATATATATATATATATATATATAT
>CAAKHG010016079.1:0-20146 GCA_901007715.1 Dactylopterus volitans | reverse complement strand
AGATGCCTCATATAAAGACGTTCTTGCTTTTGCAACTCGTAGTCACTCCTTCATGAATTATCACATTAGTCAATCACTGCAACATAATTAAGAAAAATTGCACGTTCTAAAAAATATATATATATATATATATATATATATATATATATATATATATATATATATATATATATATATATATATATATATATATATATATATATTTCAGTGGCCCTAATCCTCTTCCATAAGTTGACATGCAGCACATTTAAAAAAAAAGAAAAAAAAAGACAAGACAGCCATGCTGGAGGTGTCAGAGGGAGCTTGCCTTCTGCGTCGCAGTGGAGCTTGTGATCTGGGCAGCACTGCTTGTATTTAAAGCAGTCGGCGTCGCAGCTGCACAGCCGACCTCGTTTGAAGGCTTCCCCGCACCGACCTTTGCAGGAGTTTTCTGTGGCACACAGACACAGCACGGCAGCAGTGAGAGCTCAGCGTGGAACAACACCCACCGGCGTGTGCGTTGATGCGTGAAGGGATTGCTTCAAATTCAGTTTGGAGATTAATAGTGATGCCACTTTTTTTTTTTTCTTCTTTTCCCCGCATCAGTGTCTGCGTTTTAAGCTGGGCAAATAATTCTGATATTCGTTGCGTGGTCATTAAGGAAGAAAAGGCCTCACTTGTGGTGCACTGGGATTCAAAGTCGCTGCAGCATTCCCCATAGCTGAGGCAGGTGTAGTCACACTGGCACATGTAACCCCTGTAGTACTCTGCACCACATCTTCCTTTGCAGCTGGCTGTGTATTAAAATAAAAAAAAATGCATGGAAACCCAATTAAATTATGTCAAAGAGGGTCACACACTGAAAATGCAATGGCATCATTATTTCGTTTCTCCAGTCATTTGATCGACTTGAACAGATCGTCCTCTACTGTCTGCAGCAAACGTCCCCAGTCTGGTAAATAATTGTTACCACGGCAAACATGTTGGAGCAGAAGCACAGCAAACGTTTGTGGCTCTGCGTGCGTTTACAAGTGGCTTACATGTCGCCGTATAGATTACAAATCATACTCACTCTGAGCAGCAGTCGGATTCAAGGCAGAAGCCAGAAAAACAGCGAAGCAGAGTATGGAGGGAAACATCCTGCTGAACATCTGAATCTGCAGGTCAGATGAGTTGCATCAGAAGTACATCGGAGCGTTTCCATGTGCCTACTACATTGTTGAAATTGACCAGACAGAGAGAAATGCACCTACTTGAGCTGAGCCGCCTCTGAGTTCTGGAGGTTTGACTCCAGCTGTTTTTAAAGGGCTGAGAGAGTCCGGTTAACCTCCCAATGATTGCCAGATCCGGTCCTCATAAAAGTGCGGTGATCTCACAGGCTGTAGGGAGGATCTCCGTGGCCAGACTGTTGGTCTGGACAGTATGAGTCCCCGCAAACGGCTGGAAGCACACCAACAATCAACTGTGCCAGACACCCCAGTGACATCACACTTCACAAAGCAAAGGAGCAAATAAAAAAAAAAGTGTTTATGATCTGATATTCAGCCGCAAGTATCTGGGTGAGTCCAACACCTTTGTATCAACTTTAAAGGGCTTTGCTTGACTCCATCCAATCACTTTGCTATATTTGGTCTATGTTATTTCTTTTATTTAGATGTAAATGGCAGACTGACACTGGATCAGCTCATCCTCTGGCGCAGCCACGATCATTGCTCACAGAAATGTTTTCCATTTATGTTTTTTTCCCGCGTAATCTATTAACATCCAATTATTTTGTTGGTCTGATTACAATCATATTTGACAAATAAACTACCCACCGTAAGTACATATTCGCTGGCGGAATGTGTCATAGTTTGCTGAAACCCACAGGTTCCCAGAAATACTGAGGACATGACCTGAGTGTCCAGTGGCACTGATCCTTTGCACAAGCATGAACGTATACATACCTCTGTTGACGCCAGAAAAGATCATTTTAGCCGGGCTGACAGCGTTTCTTGCTCTGTTGAAAATTCTTATTTGTCTTGAGGATGCAAAGCTTCTATGGAGATTTTTTTTTAAGTGATAGTGCATTCATTTACATCAATAGATATTTCAATTACCTGTTGTAACACTTCCCCATTTTTTAAGGAAAAAAAAATACTTTTGCTCCATTTATTGAACGGCTAGAGTGACTACTTACTGTTCATATTTAAGATTCCAGGCAAAATACTTTTGACAGGTGGCAATGCAACGCAAGATCAAAACACTGATTTTCAACCCTTTCACCTTATGAATTTTTACGAACAAATAGTGCCCAATTGGGGCCTCCTGTCCTTTTACAGGTGAGAATTTTATTTGGCTTTATCAAGATGGTTTAAGGCTTAAATAGATAAAAGTATCCAAGATCTAAAGATTGCCTCCACCTCAGTCCACTAAAGTGATGCATCAATACAGAATTCCCGACATTTTCAAATGATCATTAAACGTCACCACATCTAAATACCATTTCCTTCGGTCTGAGGATTTTTTTTTTTTAAACATGTTTTTTCTTGTTATTTTGCTACCCTTTGATTACAATTTGAATTCTTTTGTATATTGTAAAGGTCAAACAGGTCTACCTATTTAGCTGTGATTATGATATCTTGTTCCCTTCTCAATGAAGGTTCGTGTTACATAAAAATGGTCAAGCTGTCAGCCAGGAGCCTCCATCTATAAAAGGCTGATTACTGTGTTAATGTAAAAATATAATTACAGACTAAACAGCACTGTGCTGTTTATTGTGATTATTCCTGTGGTATTTTGCCATCATGTCATGGTCCTGTTAAAGAAACGTTGCTCATTAGTGCACTTGTATCAGAGCAAAAAGGAAAACAGGCCTGGTTGAGATGACTAAGCCTAGTAAACAATCTGGGAAACTTAAATACTAGAAGAAAATTCCACACAACAATCTCCCTACAACAGCACTCTGAAAAGAAGTGACTCCAAACCACTGCCAGCTTAATTCGGAATAAAAGCAACAACATTAGAAAACATTCATCTGAAATTTGCAAAAGTAGATCTAGTGTGCCCCCTTGTGGCTACATAGATTTCTTTTGAGGCAGTCTAACATCATTTTAGAAGAGTCTAGTTGATAAACTCTTAGATGTCGGCCTCCTGGCTTTATGGCAAACTTAACTATTTAATGTTTATTACTCGGGAAGCTGTTAAGTCTTGCTCGACGATTGCCTGTGAGGAAACACCCACCAGTGTGTGCAGAAACTGTATCTTGTTAAGAGCGTTTAATTATTTACTTCTCAAATTAGCCCTTGGGAATAACTTCACAAGTTGATCATCCTAACAGGCCTTTTATATAAAGGCAGACATGGTCAGTATTCCCAAAGATGCTGTGGTACACAGCTACACAGTGATTAGCTACGTATTAATAGCCTTTATCTTGCAAAACTGTGTTTGCATTTTGAGGGCAGGGGAGATCATCTTCTGTCTGGTCACTTTAATTAGCCAGTAGGCTCAAACTGGTCTTAAGCTAATTTGAAAGAAACCGATAAAAGGCAGAAATACAGAGACTCCAATGAGTAAAGATGTGGCGGATAATATTGGTTTAGGTGAGGATGCTGATCCAGGATCAGTAGATATACATTTTTTTTTCTTACCAAGTTTCCTTACATGCAGAGTAATTCTGCAAAAGTTGACAAAGTGAGTGGCTAGCAAGCAGGAAATACCACACATATTAGCCTGCTATTAACACTGGATGTCCACAGCATTTGTCTCATAAAGGACCCATTTTCTTCAGCGTGCGTCCTCTTTTTATACAAATCTCCACTCAATATGCTCAATGATGCAGTTGTATAAAATGGCATTGTGAATGCTCCTCATCTGGCATCTGGAAAATCAAAGGAAACTGAAAAAAAAACCAACCTCCAGTTGCAATTTGTCTGTGTCAGTGTATTGATGTGGCAAATCGGAACATGATCAGAAAGGGCCATGAGATGGAGACAAAGGAAAGCGTTTCATCGACAATTGTGTCTAAAGCACCTGTTTTTCTCACACAGGATAAGAATAGGGATGCTAACAGGTTGAGGTGACTGATGATCCATAATTTAATTTGAAAACTCATTTTGTTTTATTTAGGAGAGTTTACTGTGGATTAAAGGCTCTAATGCTTATTCCCCCCATTGCATCTGTGTTTGCATATTGAAGTTAGAAGACGCTACCAGCCAGGCTGTCAATAGAAAGACAGTGTTTGTGTCCAAACTATTTTATTTCATACTGTAGGTCAACTTCACTTTATATATAGATATAAGAAATGCTTATGTTTCTGCCTATTTAATTCTTGCTGTCATATACGTTAAGATGAATTGCCCAAAATAAGGTGCAAACGCGTGCCACGCGATAAAATGCTCTGTTCCTTGTTCTAGCTGACTCGACATCTAAAGATGGAAGCTTTGATGCTCTGCTCTGACGTCTTCAGTTTCTGCACAGGAAACGTATGCCAACTATAACCCTGTGCTGAGCTACTTCCTTGTCTTGACATTACGTTCTGCTGCACCCTGTAGCGCTTTTGATATTGCACCATGAGACATCACGTTGATCATCAACACCTCCGGAACGGGCCCCGCTCTCCTCATGTTCTGATGTGTGCGCCTGAAAGGGCATGTTGATGGGTGCCTGTGCCATCTCACTCGTGACAAAATATTAGGGACACCTCTCAATATAAGCCAGCGCGGGTCCAGCATCACAAATTACAGTCACAATCGCAATCATTAAAACAGGTCAACACCTCTCCCAAACAGATTCAATGAGAACTCAACAAACAAACAAAAAACCCTCCTCATGAGAGAATTTAATGCAGAGGTATGATAAACTAAATACAGTATAGACTGTATGTATACTCTTCATTGGAAAATAATCATTGACAGCATATCTTGAAATTATCAGGAAAATACATAACAAAAAAAACAAGCAGTTTCAAATGTGCTGAGACCTTATTCATTACCTTTTGCAAATGGTCTAATGTTGATCTTTTTTCTTTTTTGATTGTGCACATATTTTAAAAATGGATTTTACTTCTCAGCCCAGTTTCATAATGTGAACCCGCTGTCACTGTTTAGTTCATAATTTCTCTCTTATTGCCAAACCATTATAACTTGGTGCTGTTTGACGAGCACAGGACTGGAAATTTCCAACAAGAAGTCATGAGGGATCTTGCAGCAGCAGCCACGTAATCACATTGATTTGTCATGTACTTTCAAAATGGATAACCGTTCTATATTAATTCACTGAGGGGAAAAAAAAACCCAATCATGGCAACATCTTTTCTGAGATGAGGCCTTGGCTACTTGAGCATGACCGTTTGGAGAACCTCTGGATGCGTCTGGATTTGGAGCAGACTTGAACTCCGAATGCGTAAGATAAGACAATAACACACTTGTTTGCATGTGTCTTTCTACATGACTGAACTATGCGTTTCACAGCGAAGATTAACATTATAACGCTGAAGATATTAACTGCTACCTCTTCATCCTCAAATCAACGTGTGCCCTCTTTTCACGTGAGAAAGCAGTACACGTCATTCACTGTTCCTAAAATGATCCTCTCTAACCACGATTCTATAGGTGAAAACAATTTGGTATCTGAGCATTATGAACTTAAAGAACCAGATAGTGAACCACAGGAGGCTGCGAGAGTGATGGTTGAAGGACTGTTGCTTCTTTAAGACACAAAACAATTCAACACAGGCATAATATTTTGGTTCAAAATTGCACCTGTTGTAACTGTACGCAAAATGCAATACCCGTACATGTCCTCCAGTGTTGGTGGTGGATAGAGGTGTGGCACATATATGTAAACATTACAGATCAGCAGTGATGGTTTCTTTTATCATCGCTGCCGTACAGTGTCCTTTAACGGCATAATTGGAAATAATCGCTAGTACAAATTCCTGTACTTCTCTTAATTGATCCTATCTTGTTTCCCAAATGCAGAATTCGTAAGCCAAATCATGATCTTGTGGGCGTTAAATTGGAAACAATTATCCAATAGACTGAGAGCGCACGCTCCGAGACCCATCTCCGCGTGGTTGCTATGCCTACTCCACGTCTCTCCCTGATTGACGGATCGAGCAGCCAATCGCGGTGGAGCTGGGCGGGAAGTGCGCAGACACAGTGGCGAATTTCTACTACTACGATCAGACCGTTCAGGGAGCACGCAGGCGGAGGACGACGGCTTCCGACACACCGGGGATGGAAATGCCCTACGAACGTCACCAGAGAAGTCTTTAAGGTAAGAAAAAGCCCTCGCCTTACACCGCGCGTCTGTCACGTCGGCGTGGTTGAGAAATTAGCTCCAATTAGCTAGCTTTTTTAAAAATAGCGGCGCGGTCATGTATGGCCGTGACCGGCGGCACCAGTGAGACACGTTTGATTGACACCAAAGATAACAGGACGGAGGGAAATGAAGCTAACGTTCAGAGGGGGGGAACTTCAGAACAAGTTCAAGGTGCCACCAGGGAGTTCGAAATTAAGTTCGGTAAGGTTCAGTGTTCAAATAACACGGCGGTTCTTTCATGGAGCAGCATCATGTGTCACGGTGGCGCCACTCGTAAACTGATGGAACAGTGCGGCTCCTGCTCGGGTCATTTGTGTCAACTGATGCTAACTTGGAGCCTTGTGTTGATTAGTAGGGAAGAGACTCATGAGTCAGCTAAAGGCGGGTTGCCTAAGATATTTACGATATCTATGGGGAAAGTTAATGCCGTCATGTAAACAAGGGCCAGTACAGAATTGTCCGAAACTAGTAAGGCCAGTTGAAAAATGACTAAAAAAAATCACATGATAAAAGATAATGTATGTCTTTTACATAGACATACATTGTAAATCTATAACCCCCCCCCCCTCTTCCTCCCCAAAAGACTCATGATCAAGGTTTGTGCCCTCATAGATATTTTACAGCTGAATATGGCATGCGATGGAATGGTGGCAGTCTTTCTACATGGCCTCAAGTACTTTCTCTTTCACATTTTAGCTATATTGTGTTGCTGATCAATATGTCAACGGAGGCAGAGATGTGTCAGGAGCCGATACGAGTGAATCACATCAGCCTTTGCAGACTCGAGCAGACTCGACATCACTTGCACTTGTAACCTGCAAAGAGCGAAAAACGCTCATTCCGCAAGTGAATGTTAATACGGTTTGGCTGCTGCTTGACATTAGAGACACAATTATGGGTTTCTGGGTTGGACGGAGAGCTGCCGTTCTCCCCAAGTGATAGCCTGTCTGCCCCAGATGTGAATTCTTAGAAGTGTAGAAATTTGACATATCTATATTTGTTTCTGTTGTCGACTGGTGCCCAATCCTACAAGTGATGTGGTTTCGTTTTATGAGACACGATCATTGGCTCACGGGTGGCCCCACTCCAGAGTGTTCCGTTACTCTCTTTGATTTTTGTTTTTTGTTTTTAAAAAGAAAAAAAGTTATTCATATTATGAATATAAACATGCTTTAATCTTTTATGGTACAAATGCATACTGGGAGCATCGTGGCCTGCCTACCCATCACTGCAGTATCCCAGATAGAGGGAATGATACCCCCTCCACCCTCCCTGCGCTCACCAACATTTCACCTCCAAACCTACTGTATGCTACCAAATGTACAGTAGGCGCCAAATACTCAGTAAAAAGTACAGAAGTTGGCCTTTGTCAATTGTTTAATTAGTGTAATATAAAGATGAAGATTGCACACTCGATTTCTTGTGTTGGGTTTTCAGGTCAGCCTTTTGCTTTGTCGTATCACTTTTAGAGGGTACAAATCAACCGTCCTCGATCTGTATACTAATGCGACCAGATGGGAATTCCCCGCTGACTGCCAGCTGTTTAATTTTTCAGTTTGACATTTGAGTTACTTTCCCATCAGCTATAGGATAAGCCACAGTGGACTGACTGTCCTCACTGGCTTCTGTCTTTGAAAGCAAACGACAGAAGTTGTGAATTGAGTGTTTGTTGAGTCTCTTGATTTCTAAAAAGTGGACGGCAATTCAAATCTGGTGTCTAAACTTCAATATGAGATCGGCCTGTGCGGTGTCGAGAAACTCAGTCTGAGTGGGATGTAAAGAACAGGGAAGAGGGAAACAAGGCCGCTGACTGTCATTAGATAAAGAAACACTCACCACTGTTGGCAGAAACCAGTTTCTTTCATCTAATTTCTTTCATTTACTGACATATTCTGAACAAATCACATTTGGTGCTGCCAGTTCTTGACCATTGCTGTTAAGAGTGTCTGTGCTTTTCACAGTTGTGTTTTACTCTTCATAATCAAGTTGCTAAACAACAGCCCAAGGTGTGATTGCAAGGTGTTATTTCATTCTAGAGTTTGTTTATATTTTTCTTAATAAAATGCATAGTCATGTTAAACGAGATCATAAAAAGACTAAAATATGACTAATGAACGTGAACATCAAGAATGACCAATCAACATTTTTTTCACTGATTTAAGGAATTTGATCTAGAAAGATGTCCGGATATAATGAGAGGACCACCACAATCTCCAAAAGCCCAAGTCCACATGAGTGACTTGTTCTGTCCAAGCAACGGCCCAGAAAGCAAGACTGAAACATCACGGACTAGAAAACATTCACATTTGTGATGATGGAGTTATAGCCTTTTTGGTATTTTTTTCTGGATGCATACTTTTTTCAATTTGAAGTTGGTATTAAATTATTTTTAGATGCATTTTATTCAGTTTTGGAGGTGGATATATCTGGAAAACAAGATGCACATGTTGCATAGTATGTTTGCTCAGAGTGTGTCCTCCAACTGTTGATGAATACTGCATAGTAGCATATCATCCACTGTTGTACATTGATATTCCAGTGTTGGTTGACTTTTGCTGGATTTACAAAAGCAGTATCAAGGCCTTGGGGATAACACTGGGGGCATATTTTCAATACAGAGAAGATTCGGACACTTTGTAATAGCACAGAACATCAAGAACATTTTTTTTTAAAAGACTAGAGGTCATTTTAATTTTGAAACCCAAAGCATTCTTAGAATAATAATGAAATGTCCCTATGTTACTCAGGCTGTTAGGGCTATCACACGAAGCACGTTGAAGGGAAATGCTGTCCGGGCACACTTGTGAATCACCCTGTGCATGCACAGGTTGTCGTGCAGCCTACCACGGAACGCGATCAGGTTGACCACTTGTGGGGATGATACGGGCAGTGAGAGGGTGCTTGCTTACTCCCTTGAGCATCGCCTGACTGTCTGTTTCCTCATGGTCACACGGCTCATGGCTGAACCACTCTTTCCGCACCTCTGCAGACATCAGGGATGGAGTTGGCTGAGAGGGGAAGGTGAGGGGAAAAAAGAAAGGAGCAGGTGAATAAAAAAAAGAGTTCCCCTGATTTGCATTTGTATGGACTCCATGCCTGTGCTGAGCTGACATTTTAGTTGCTGACGGCAAGCTGATCAGTCCTCATGCTAAATATTCAAAGAGGTGAGAATGCTCATGTGCACATGTTTGCAGCCATGCATAGTAAATTGTCCAGACTCTTCGACATCCCTGATGACTCCTCTTTCTCTCTCTTTGACCCGCAAGGATCATCTTACCCATAACTGTGATCCTGCCTCCCTTACTTCCAACTGGCTATCGTACAACACATTATATGATGCCCATAATGAATTTTAATTATAAATGGGTAGCCTCTCCTATGTAGGCTAAAGTCCTGCGAGGCCTTTCCTCTTCATTGCCAAGCAGGGCAGGTCCCAGAGGCAGGAAATATGAGGCAGGAAACAGTAAAGCTAACCTGTTATGTAATTAAAACACAAACAGAACTATTTGTGCTCCCACTTCAGAGGTGTTGGTTCACAGTGCTGTACATGTCTTGCAGTATAAATTCACGGTAATATGATCAGGGAATTCGGGTAACAATATCACACTGTAGTGGGTAATCCCCCCCCCCCCGTGTAAAAGCATGACCTGTGCCTGAGGTTGTTCATGTGCCCAGCCAAGGTCCCTCTGCCACAGATGGAAGGATCATGGGGCAGGATAGAGGAGAAGTTCTGCCCCCACTGGCTCCGGTCCTGGGTCTATTTCTGGGTTAGTGCTGCATTTTATGCCGCGTCAAGCTCAATAGGCAATGGTGATTGGAGAGATGAGGGACAAGCAAAATTATTTGTTGATCGGCTTCAGCATGGGGGCGACAGTTTGACTATAATTATGTCAGGGTGAGAAAGGAATAAACCACAGCTGAAAATTTGTAGCTTGATAACTTCCTTACACGATATGAAGATCTTTGTAATTTCTTGTTTTGAAGTGTATTAAACATTCTGTTTTAGCTCCTAATTTCTTACTCATACAGCCAGGGGTGTAGCAGCAGGGTGTAGTGTTCTTGGCGTGCAGTCATGTTGCGGATGTATGGTTGGGTACACACAGTCGTGCGGCAAACACATCTGAATGAAAAGTCAGTCACACATGGCAGTACTCACACCCAGTCCAGGTGGTAACGCACCCAAAAGCTTCATGACAACCGCCATTAAACAACAGAAGAAGAGGAGTCAAATGAAACAAAACGCAAGCACCAGAAGTATGCGAGAAGACCTGCGTGCTTCTTTTTAAATCGGCTGCGTGGTAAAACTTCGGGTTCCCCGTGGACCTTAACACTGCAAAACATGTTGAACACGCTAATGCGTTTTAGACAGCCTCTCCCAGATGTGCTGATCATCAGCGCTTGGCTTGAGAAAACGAGTTCAATAGGTCATCCCTGCTATTTCTAAAAAGCCTCTATATGTGAAAGCGGATAGGACCAAACACATTAGAAGTTTCTTGCATTTGCATTCATATCCATGTAAATGTTAGAGTTTTTAGAGCTAAAAAAAAGATGAAAATAGGGCACCATGATGGCCACAATAAATTGCAATGTCCCAAGGTCAAGTTTCAACGTTATCTTCATTGTATTCTCGAGACATCTCTCCCATAATCTCCTGTCATCTTTAATGCATCTGATGAAGGCACGATAAGCCTCCCAAATGTATACATTTAAACCAATAGACAAGCCAAAGCTAATATGCTTCCAAATTAATGTGCTTCATTTACAATAGAACGCTATAATACAACAATAAACTGATTATTTGTCTGCCATTTCTCCAGATACAATGAGCTGCAGTGTTGGTCTCAGCATTGTCTTAATCCAGTATTAAACCACTGCGAACACTGGACCTGGACGTGGATTGTGAGAGCGTTTTGCTGTCGCATCTTGCAGGCTCTGCTCTCGCACAGCTGCTCAGTGCAAGGGCTTGGGAGTGATGCCCGCCTGGCACGTTGTCATAGACTGGAGTGGAGCTGTGTGCTGCTCTGACAAAAGCACATTCAGGCAAGACAATGGGGAGCTGACAGCCTGGTTTGTGTCCATCACTGATTTTTCTCACTCTTTCACTCTTTCCTGTTTGTCTCTCGGCTTCTTCCTGATTTAGGTTTCAGAGCTGCCCATTTATCACTTCAGGAGGACCTTTCTGTGCTGTGATGCTGAAGCAGCTTTAGGCACTAAGTACAGGGTGTAATTCTGTCATCAGGTTGGCAGAGATGAGATTGTTGGTTTCAGCACGTCATCGTTAGAGTGCTGTCTCCGGGTTTAGTGTGCATCTGTTGACGCATGGGCAATGCAGGCTGTGCCCACAATTTCGGCATGCTGAATTTTGTTGTCGACAGTTGTAGAAATTAGCTGCCTCTTTAGATGAGACACACAATGCTTCCTCAACAGGGTTAAGTGGGACTGACATCTGATCCGAACAGTAGATCCGATCTATATTTCAGTTTCAGATGTAATCTCATTGGCTGACAAATGTATTACTCAGTCAATCTATTGATCATTAAGTTTATGAAATGCCAGCAAGTAATTAGAAATGCTTAGAAATTTCATTTACAGTGACATAAACCAAAACAAAAGCAGATCTCACATCTTAGAAGCTTTTCAACATTGTTTGATACTGTAAATGCTTGATTTAATATAGTTTGTTAAATTACTGAATGTAATGTAATTACTGAACTGAAAGTCACCTATTACCTGTTTTTTCAGTAGAAAAGATGACAAGGTTGTACCTCTTTTGATTATTAGCCTTTGTGCTTTTATTGATGGTTATCTGATTGTTTGTTGTTAACTAAAATGAAAGGATTCTTTTTTCTATTTGTCATCTGCCCAAAGGTTTAATAGCTTCTTTCTTGGACTGTGCTCCAGCCCTTCACCAAGTTCATTAAAAATCACCCTTGTATACAGCCTTGCGGACCAAATTGTGCAGATGAAAAGTAAATAATCGGGGAAATGGTCAGAAGATTAATGTAATGAAAATAATCCTTAGTTGCTTCCCAGTTGTAAGACAGACATTATGGTTGCTCCATAACAAAGTATTTCACTCCATTTTATTTCATGACAAAATATTCACATTTAGGTCACCTACACTTGAACCAGCTCCATTCTCTAAAAGAAAACCATCATATGCACTTGAGAGCCATGCCTCATTAATACATGAATCAATGATGACGATAAACGGGTACATTTAGTTGTTGAAAGTAAGGAGGAAATTGAAGGATCATTAAAACCTGACTGGATGCAGAAATAGGCTCTGTCGCGCTGCATTTTTGCGAAATAGGATGTTCTGACTCATTGATGGAGAATTTTGACATTTGTGCAGACAAACAAAAACTATATATTCCTGCTTGACTGATCCAATCCAATCAACCCTCACAATTTTCATGAAAGAAATATTTAAAGATGCACATCAGTGCCGTGCTGTAAAAGACCAGCCACAGCAGTGAGTCATACCTTGTTGTTGAACGTGGCAGAGGGTGCATGAGACTGAGAAAATTAGGCCTGACACCAAATGATCTCTCCTCCACGCTTCGCCACGCTAGTTTTAAAACCAATCCTAAAGGAGAGATGAGAGTTGATCTGCAGTGAAGTGGACTCATGAGGCCTCTGTTCTCTCCACAGATTTAGTCAGTTTGTCCCTGTCCTCAGGAGTTAACTGGGACCAGTTTGAGATGAAATACACTGCTTGTTGTTGATAAAATAAACAGTTTCATATCCCTCAGAAAGGACTGTCATTTTGAACGTTCCTCTGTTGGAAGGTTTTTGAATCTATCCTTCCCTCAACTGTTTAATTGCCAGGTCCAAAGGTATGCTAATAAAGATGGCACCAGCCCACAAATGTCACATACATATCCTCTGTGCCGCTAAGCTCTGTCTCATCGCTGTGCATCGCGGGTTTGGAGGCTTGTTTATCTGTTTGATTGGCAAAGTGCCTGTTTATTTTGTTTCTGAGTCTTTCCATCCACCCACTTGTCTTCTCTCCCATGGATTTCCCCTCTACCTGACCTTTTACTTTTTCGCTCTATTCCTTTTGAGTCGCGTTCCCTCCCTCCTGCTTTGTTCCACGAGCTTGTGACAAATGAGCCTGCTCAGAGGTTAGTGAAGCATCCGCAGTCCACAGTCGGCGGTGTCATTACATTTAACCTAGTTTTATTTTGATGTTTGGGCCCGAGCAGGAGGTGGCGTGTTTATAAAAAAAAATCAGTTTCACTCAGAGCTTGAGCAGACATGAGGAGCCCTTCCCCTCCAACCGATGCCATGTCTATTCCCCGAGGTGGACGATGGGCAGGTGGAGTTGGTGAAGAGGCAGGAGTTTGCGTTGACCTTCACCTTCTATCCTGCAGAGAGGCATCTGTTAGAAGAAAGAAACAGGCATTCCCTCAAAGAAAAAGGAAGGGAATTAGAATAAGAAATGCTGAGAATGGGCAGAGAGGAAACATCATTTGTTTTTTCCATGGAATTACATGGATTCTGGATAGTTATTGTCTGTGTATAAGGCGTTCCTTCACTCTACCCATCTGCTTTTCCAGTCCTAATTTTTCATGGCAGCCATCTATGTGTTGTTGGGCTGTGCGAGAGTGGCATAGCCCAGAGAGTGGAAGAGGAGGTTCGTGTGTCTTGGCTGACAGGGCTGGCTGGCCTATAACTAACTTGCTGCTGATGACCGAATCCTCACCTCAAATCGTGTTTCTTTGTTTCACTATCTGTGTGCCAGTGCTTCTGCTCTGTCTACTCAAACTTTATCTCCTTTTTGTTTGTCCGCTTCTGCCCTGTCACAGACACAAGTCTAGCATCACAAATAAGAGGTGATCAAGTGTAATTGAACTGTAAAAGATTGGCTGGCATAAGAAGATTGCCTTGACACGCAAAAGAGACAATTGAAATGATGCTTTCAGTGAACAGGAAACAAGTGACAGTAAGGTAGATTTGAAAATAGGGGTTTAATGCTGATTTGTACATAAGTTCACAGTGCTTACAGAATGAATAGAAATGGCTTTGTCGATCACCTGACCTTTATTGCAGGGTTTTGTGGTTTTGATGAGTGAAATGTCTCAATGTCCGATTTAATTTCTGTGTATTTTTGGACAGACACTCTCCTCCCTTCTACCCCCCTGTAATCACACTGATGAGAGGAATTTCAGATCTGTTTCATATCTACTGCCATCACTGGATCAAAATTTAATATGTCAATTCAATTTGTCAACTACTTTGATATATGACCAATCGCCTGCAAAACTAATGTTATAGGCAATAGTGCGGTTAACACAGGAAAATGATTTATCTGCCTGTGACATTATTTTTTCTGAAATTCAGCTTCACCAGCTAAAATTCCATCATCAAATCTACAATAATAAAGTATTATCAGCAGTTGCCTGCCATTTGCCTCTATGGTTAAACCATATGGCCACTGGGATACATAAAGCAAGGTCAAAGTTTTCATTGACGTTTCATTCCTGAATTAGAAAAAAGATGCCAAGATCAGGAACCAAGGTCAAAATGTGTGCCACCTCTTCTCTGTGTGTTGCTTTTTGCCTTGACGATGATTTCAGCTGATCCCCTAGCTGGAGCCAGATGGACAATGCTGGATGTCAGCTGCTTCTTTACATCCCATCATGGCTCACATCTACAGTGTGTTTCAATATGCTATGCCACGCTGGCTTTTCTCTCCATCATTATCACAGCGTGCATTTATCTCATATACCCTCCTCCCCCACCCTGCCCGTTCCTTCTGCTTCAAAACTACCCCTGCTGCACCGGTATTTAAAAAAATCCGCCGGTATTTAAAAAATACCACCGGTATTTAAAAAAATCCGCCAAGATGGCGTTGATTAGAAGTAGGTGTTGAAAATGTATATGCAAATGCATCTTAAGGCTCTCTTTGTTAGACTGAATACCTTTTCTACAGCTGGGCAATATGGAATTAATGTCAATGTCAAGATGTCAAACTAGAAAACAAAGAATGTTGATTACCTTTTTAATATTGTATTCATCATTGAATCAACAATTTAACAGGTGTTCACAAAAGCAGAATTAATTCACACTCAGGCTGTTGTCTTAGAATCCATTAGTTTTTGATTGGTGCCCCTACTAAACTGGCAACTTAATACATTATGTGACTAACTTTGATCAATTTGACCACAGTCCAGTCCAGTCCCAGATACTTCACATGCTAATACTGCATGGAAGAAAGAAATCTCATGTGGTGATAGGTAAAAGATTGCTATTAAAGTGATCACTACAAATTGTTGTATTATTGTGTTTTTTTTTAAATTAAAAATAATTGTTTGCAATCATTATTTTGGACAACAGCATTTTTGCTAAACTGACAGGATGTTATCTTATCATGATGTCAATAAATGGTGATATTGATATCTCTCGGCTCTGCTCTGCAGTTTTTTTCTGCCCACTTTTCTGTGTCTGTCTCCTCCCGTGCCGGCCTGCTCTGCTATGCCAAACAGAAAGCTGTCTGCAGGGGCCTGCAGTCCCACTGCTGAGCTAATTAACAAGGTGTGAGGTGTGTGTTTGCCTGTGTGAGCTTGTGCATGCACATACTGGGCCCCTGTTGTGTTTATTTCCGAGTGTGTTGCTGCCCGATGCCAGGTCACCAGGCCTGAGCTGAGCCTGCGCCAACACAGGGAGCTGGCTGGCCGTCGGCATACACACACCCACACACTTAGCAAAATAACAGGGACCACGTTTGAGGGTAGCCCATGGGAAACACATTCAGTTGGAAAGGGCAGGACCACATTCAGATGATTTTTGTGTGTGCCTGTGTGCTGCTGCCACAGTGCATTCAGCCAATTAAAAAAATATCATAGAAAAAGACTGTCATTATGACTTTAGTGTGTTTTTTTTAAGTCATGTTTTGTTGTTTTTTGCTTCTGTCAGCGTATGTATGAGGAGGAGGCAAGTGTTGTACTTGAGACAAGTTTATCTTTTATTTTGAAGACACTGTTTTATTAGCAGATCTAAAGATCACTGCATCGGCCTTTTTCTGCTTCGTTTCATCCCCCTCTTGAGGGTTTTTTTCTGTCTTTATTTCTTCTCTGTATTCCCCTCACTCTCCTCCTCCATCTCTCCTGTTACTCCTCCACTGTGCCTCCTTCTTCAGCTCCCTTCATCCTCTTATCCTTTTGAAGTCATTTGTAATTCTCACCACTTATTCCTCAGGAGCTCCCCTCCTACACTGACAGTGTCTCAGTAGTTTTCAGGATGCCTTTCTGAAGCCTTGTCTGTGTGCAATTTTCAACCACTTTAATAATACAGTTTTATTTGTCCGGGGCAGAGGAAATCCTGAAAATAAAAGCAAAATTCATATTGTTGAATTGTAGAATCGGGCAGATTGGAAAGGATCAGTCTAAATCCTCTTGTTTTGTCCATATCCTCCACAGATTGCTGTGAGTGTCTGAGTGAAGATGGCTTTCTTTCAGAATAACTTCTGGGTAAGTGTCTTGAAAATGTCTGGGAGTGAGTCAATGTAATGATGGCAGTGATGCTGAAGGACAGGCCACATGCCAGGGATGGTTTTATTGATGTGGCTTTTTTATATCTTGAGCTTTTACAGCCACATATTACTTATTCCCCTTTAATGCTGAACCTTTGACTGTGCTTTTTGATTTCATTTATATTCTCAGGGGACAGATGTGCTTTAGGATCAAACTGGTAGCATTTGCCTTCTCCTTCCTCTCCTCACTTGTAAACGATATATATTGCAAACCAAGTTGTTTTAACCAACTGTATACTCTGTCACATGAATTGCATTCTAAGTCAGATTATTCTTTTTTGGCAAATATAATGCGCTTTCTGCAGCACTACTAAACATAAATGGGTCTTTTCTGATGTGTTTGCAAAGAGTTAGGTTTCTTTTAAGCCATCATTAATGGACATATACCAATGCTGCCGTTAAGGCCAGTAGTTTTGGTAACTTTTGGGTCCTTTATTTGGGTAATCTGGATATATTTTAACAACCTAACTTCAACTTTTAAAAGTCCTTAGAGATTTGCAGTTTAGATCAAGAAACATCTGCTCAAAGAATAAGTAAACAAGATAAAGCAACATATGATTCCAGCCTAGAACTCATTCCAATATGGTACAATCCAGTATAACACAACAAACAGCTTTCTCCTACAGTTCCATAAAGAGACTGTATAACTTAATTGCTTTGTGTCGCTTTAAATACATGGATGTTACAGGTGTGTCTTGTATCTGACTCAATATTAGTTGAGTGTAGCAAAAGAAGGCTCACGCTGAGCAATAATTAATGGGCTAGTGAGCAACTTTACATAGATGAGTAAGGTGGAAGGGCACAGACTCTCCTCCATCCTTTCAACACCACCCTCATTCCCCCAGTGAGTTTCTCAGCTGTTACAAGGGCCCTCTTCCTCATTTTCTCCTCTGCTCAGTCCCAGTGCACCTGGTACATCTATTTTTGGCGTGCCCTACTTCTGCTACCTTGTCCCACCAGAATACTTAAAGTCCCCTGTAATAGTTGAAAACAAACTAAAATGTGCTACTAAGTTGATTTACGATACAGAAATGAGATTCGTGTAACATGATAAGATTTGAGGAGCTTATACATGGTAAAATATCTGCGTTTCTTACTGATCTTTTATCCTAATTTTATTTTATTTTTTTGTACCTCAGACAGTGGTTGGAAGGGAGTATTTGTCCATGTCTGTTTATTTGTCAATGTCAAATATCAACCGATATCCCAAACGCCATCTGCCCACATTTGTCAAAATTACAATTCAGAGTTAAAATCAGAAGATGAAGTAATGAAAAACAATGGTATTAATAACTTGGTTTGTGGATAAACATGGGTTCTCAGTAGATGAGTAATAAGTAATTATAGTAATTGTGGCTATCAGTGCATTTTTGTTGGATTCATCATGCGGCTGTATTTGTGTTGTGAGTATACTCGCAGGCAGCGAGGCAACGGGTGGACGAGCAGGAGAATGAGGGTGAGGTGCCACAGAAGAAGCAGACAGAGGAACAATAGAACTTCAGCCTTGCACAAACTACTGTAGACTGCAGCTGCTCAAAATCCAGTCCTTTAACTCATCTACTCTCCTATTTTGTAAACCTCAGCCTTCTAGTATTGCACGGACGCTGAGTTTTTTCTGTAGAAGAGCAGTGTGGAAAGCAGTCGCTTCTCAGCAGCCCTGGCTGTCACCTGCACTGGTTAAAGTGACAAATGTTGCCTGCTGCAGATTTTTCAGCCAGAATTAAAATTTGATTCATGATAAATTGCAATCTGAAGATTATGTCTGTTCTCAGCCAAAGGTACTTTTGTGAGGGAAGAACCATCACTCCAATACACTACTGTAGAATTCAGAGTGAACCGGTCCACTGTTTCATTAGTTCAAATGAAGCCAACACATGATGACACCTGTGTTATTATTATTTATTTTTTTAGTCACTTACTACATACTACACTTACTACATTGTTGCTTTCTTATTCATATCACATTGTTAAGTTAAATCTCCATTATTTGGGTAAAGTAGCTCATTAAATAATAGATGGCAAGATTTAGTTGGCTACAGCTGTTTTAACATGACATACGTTTTAAAATGATATTTAAGTTAAGTACTCAATGTCCACAACTCATCCGGTACAGTGCCTGCCTCAGAAATACAGCTAGTAAAACTAAATTTAAATATCAAAAAATATATCAATTTGATGTATCTGAGTTTGTACGGCTGCCCTTTTTTTCCCCACATACACATAACTGTTTCCTACCCAGCCTTCTTTTACACACAAAAAGTTGTTTAAAGCAAATCAACCCTTCAGTTAATTAGCCAACTTGGTCACCTGGGAACAAGTCACACACGGCCTCATTTTGTTTGGCTCAAGAACATTTGCAGCCTTTAACAAAGCCTCCTCATAGCAAGCAGCCCTTTCTCATTAACTATACAAGAGCTATGCTCATGGCCCACAGAGGGAAGCCCAACATCCATAATTAAGTACATTCTTAGTAAATTAAGACACTGTTAAGCCTTAGATATAGTAAGGCTTTCCTTCTCTGTGCTTATCCTAAAAGATTGGCATCCCTTTGTTTTAGGGAAGATGTGAAGCACCACCATAAAATTGCACCATGAGGGAAGTGACTGACTTAAACCTGTTATATTCAAGAGTGGATTATCGTTTGGGCCTGCATGAACTCTTGAAGACCTCAGTTTCATTGTGTATCTTTTAAATTGGGGCCATTTTTAATTTTGAGAATTTATGTTAAGAATTATGTCATGTTTTAAAGGTGGATGCTACCCTTTTTTTTTTTTTTAGCTCTTTTATAATTATTTCCATCGATAAAGCTTTGCAGTGTACAATATTTCTATTTTTTCCCCGTTTTCTTTAAATGATCACATTCTTACTGACATACAGTGCAAAGGATAGTAACCCTAACCCTGTTTTGATATAAACAATCTTATATTTCAATGACACATCTCTGTGCATTTGTCTACCACCACCACTTAGACTTTGTTTTTTCAATACAGTATTAAGTGACCTACCAAAAAAGCTCAAACAATGCTCCCATCACCCCTCTCCAAATATGCTGCATGTTCTTTCTACAGCAGTGAATATACCATTAAAAGTTCTTTGTGTGAGTCTGCTTGGTATCTGGGGGGAAATGAACTATTTCAAAGAATTACAGTAAAGATCAGCCAGCTGCTCTGTTTTACGGGTGTACAGAATACAGTGTTGTCCTTTATCTGTGGGCAAAGAAGAAACCGTTCCCAAGCAGAGAAGACAGAGGAGAGTGTGCTAAGAAACACAAAAACACTCCCCAGTGGATTTTTCTTTTATTATTGCCTGCTTTTCACTTTAGTGGTG
>CAAKHG010016077.1:0-15876 GCA_901007715.1 Dactylopterus volitans | reverse complement strand
TAAAATCGAGGCTAGCGGCGACTCCGGTCGACGCCTGGCAGCGCGCGCGCGGAGCTGCCTGGCCGCTCGGGCTAGCGCTGCGTTCACGGTCCCCTCGTTACGCCGTCTTGTTGTTTTTTATTTTCTTCCTCGTAAAAGTTACGCAGGGGACGCGAACAGACCGCGGCACACACGCTCAGACGTACACAAACTTACGCGCGTTGTCGTTAAGCTACCGAGTTGGAGTTAGCTTCGGTGTTCGGTCGAAGTGCGACGTGTCAGATATGCACTTCCTCGTCGCGGAGAGCGGACCGCGGCGCGCTGAAACTTCTCACCTTGTTCGTTGGAACTGCGCGCAGTCGCTTGAAAATGGAGGAGATGTCTGGTTTGCTGGGCTCTGTCATTATACTGGCTGTAGGTGAAAGAGAAGGTGCGTGAAAGACGACGCAGTGTGTTTTTTTTTTTCCTTTCTCCCCCCCTTCTCAGCGATATACCGACTGCGACACGTCAGAGGGTGAACATCGCAGCCTTGCTCCGATTGGCTGCGAATGGCCCGTGGTTGTGTTGTGGTAGCGAGGGTTTCTGGGTAATGTAGTGCTCACGGCGTTTCTCGGTTTGCTGGCCACCGGTTGGGCTCAACGGAGGTCACAAGTTTATTGTCCCCAAATATGCGTCTGATGGGGCCGCAATTTTAATTGAGGCCAAAGATGTTTTAATGGTTTGGAGAAAACATGTTAGTGTTGACCCGTCAGTGGACCATCACCTTATGGTGGTGGAGGGGTTTGAGTGTCCTAAAGTTCCCACGAGCTATGTTGTCGGGGGGGCCAGCAGCCCCTGGTAGGGTCTCTCATGGCAAATTCGTCTTGGGTGAAGGGTCAGACAAAAAAATGGGCCATAAAAACGCATATGGGAAGAAAAACATCAAAGGGCCAGTTTTCCCTGCCTGGAGCAGGGCAAACTTCCCCACGCTGGAGCCAGGCCTGGGGAAGGGGACTGTCGGCCTGTCAGCAGGCCCCCCACCTGCGGGAGGAACCATACGGGTCTGGTGCAATGTGGATCCGACGGCAGGCCAGCGCGGTCACCGCTGCCCCCGTGACCTCCGACCCGGATAAGCGGAAGAAGACAAGATGAAGTTGTAGTTGAAAACTGAAACATGTTCTCTAGTTTGAACTTTGAACTAATGTTCTCAAACTAGAGTGTTTAGAATTTCCTTTCAACTGAAAATTTATTTTGAATAGACTGTTTTCATTTCTTACATTTTGAGGTTTTTTTTTCAGTTGCAGTTTTTTCAGGTTTTTTTTTTTTTTTTTTAGTTTCAAATTTTTTTTTCAATTTCAGGCATTTTCGAATCAAGTCTTGAGACGATGGATGCAGCTGAAAAAGAAACTTAAAATATTGAGGTGAAAAATGACTTTTGAAGAAAAAAACTGAATTTAATCCAAATGATATTGTATATTTAAATATGCACATTTTTAGTTTGAGTGATTGTAATTTTTACCTTACCTTTTTTTCTCAAGTTATCAGAATATTGGACATTAGATTTGGCTCCATAGACTTTTTTTTAGCTCCCTCAGATCTGCCTGGCATACCTTTCGCTTATCTATTGTTGGTTGCGATTATTAATCACATTACATCATATTTTATTACCCTCCTGCAAGGAACCGATCAAATCCTAAAGATAAACATGGAGTGAGACTGCATTTTCTCACACCGTGACATTCCAAGTGAAAAGTTACACATCATGAATGGCACTGCGCTAACCTTACGACGCCAAAACGCAAAGCACCAAACGTTACTCTAATAAATTCATTTATTATGTTGTGGGACAACATTGACAAACATTACTGTGCAAGTACAACCATTGCTGTCTGCTGACAGCGTGCCCTGAAAACATGGCAAAAACATCGCCTCTCTCAGTCTTAATTTCTTCACCTGCTGCAGCTGATGGGATCAAATATTATCTTCCATCATTTCATCGATACACTATGTAAATCAATCAACTTTGAGTTTGCACATGTCATAAAACTTGCAGTGCATCGCTCAAAAAGGCAAGCGGACAAAATATAAGAAAATCAAAACATGTATCATGGTTATGGAAGAACGTGTATTTTTCATGACACTGCTTCTAAGAAAGATTTTCAATAATTATTCACGTAGGATCTGTTGATTAATGAAACATGTATTGCCCTCTGTAAAAGGTAAAAATAATCATGCTTTCAAATAACAAATAGCAGATTCATGGGATATTGGCAATAAAACATTCAATTTTTGTACAAACTGATTCTCAGTCACAGCATTTCTAACAAGAGGACAAAAGCACTTGTGGCATCATAAATTAACAATCATCAATTTCCTACTACATCTAATCTTAATTCTTTAATTTGTTCTTACATGTTTATCCCCCGGCTATTTACATGCAGGTATGCAACTCCTTACTCAGCTGTAGTTTTATTGCTCGACCTCTGATAAGATTCTGAATAAACATTTCTCCCATTGCTTGATATTTGAAACCAAGTCAGACTGATTAAAAATATGGAGCTTCAAGTTGGATAAGCTTTCTGGAAAAAAAAAAAAAAAGTTCAGTGTTGCATGAAAATAACACCCCCCACCCCAAAAAAACCCATTGAGTTTCACAATCTACAATCAACAGACAGCAGAGAGGTGTGTGTGAAAGCTTGAGGACTGTTGTTCAGAGGGAAAAAGGGTCAGTGGTTGCAAAAAAAAAAAAGAAAAAAAAAAGAAAAATAATAATAATCCAACACCAGCAAACAAGTGAACAAAGTGAGAAATACAATCAGTGAATATACATTCAATTGCAGTGCCTACAGGAAAACCTACCCACCGGGAACTAAATGAAGGCGGCGACGGGATAAATAAGGCTCTACAGGTCTTAATCATTCCCTATTAAATAACCACAACAGTTATGAACTGAATGGACAAATGTAACCCTGAAAGGAACGACAGAACCACGTAAGCACTACTTCAGAACCTAGTTAGATTTGCCTTAATCTTGTCCAAAGGATATTTATTTATTTATTTTTGGACTGCATAGTAACAGACAGGACTTTGTAAAGAGATTTCAAACCTAAAATATATCATGGTTAATAAAGAGGGTAATCTCCCTTAATGAATCCATAGTGGCTCTCGTTTTAGCATTTTAAGGCTGCATGTAACAAAGACAATTTGTCAAGACTCCTCATCCCAGTGTTTCTTTAAAACGATATATATATGAATTCACATACATGTCAGTGAGTATCGTCTAAAATATCATAGCCATTCTTTTTGTGACAGCATGAACTTGTGCGACGGCCGTTGGTCCGCGTGACGTCACGCATCCCACCGCGCGGAGCTAGCTTCCGCGCCGGGGACCATCTGCTGTTTAGCTTCTACGAGGGGTCAATCTGTAGCAAACAGTATTTCAAGGTCTTCTTTTTTTTTTTTTTTAATTGTCTGCAGCCTCGCTTCTCAGTCCTCCTTTCACTCGGTCCGGTCTTCAAAGGGGGCGGGGGGTTGTTGGTGGGGTTTGGGGGAGACGGCTTGAAAGTATGGCAGCCCCCGCTGTTGTTTTCTTAACTTCTTCCTCCGCTTCTTTTTTTTTTTTTTATTGATCTTGTACAGTCGATCACTAGATGTCGTCCACGTAGTTAGCAGGATAGAGGCCTATCTGCCCGTCCTTGAGCCGGCCTTTGCACCAGCCCTGATCGTCTTCTTCGCCGATTTTGGTGAACTCGTCGCCTGGAGAAGCGACAAGGGCAGACTTAGTTTTTTCGGAAAAGAAAGTTTTTCGTTAAGTTTTTAATCCTTCCCGAAAACCCCCTTCCTTTTCCTCTTTCCGTACCTGCTTTGAAGCTCAGCTCATCCTGCTCCTGGCCTTCGTAGTCGTAAAGGGCTCGGACGGGCACGGATATGACCGGGGAGGCGGGCTCCTCCTCGAACGGGTTCCCGTCGCCGTTGGCGGAAAACGGGTTGACGGCCGTGTCGTCGTCCGACCAGTCCGGGCTCTTCTCCGTGCTGCCGGTGCTGGGGAGACAGTTGCAACAGTCGCTTAGAGGATGGGCGCTCACGGGTACCTCAGGGGCCTTAGAACCAACGGAGACAGTCCGGCATGCTCAGGCGTAAGCAGGGATAAAGAGATCAAAAGTGAAAAAGCAAGAGAAACAAATCCAACAGAAAGTTAAGTACGGTCAGAACGCAACCGCAAATCCATTGACAACATTGTTAAAAAATGAATAAATTATTAATAAAAAAAAGTCCTGAGAACATAGTCAAATTCAAATGAGGGGAAAACATGCTCACTTGTGGTATCAAACGTTTGGTTCAGGCAGTAATGAGAAATGCATTTGCAAGTTGATGCTAATTTTAAGATCCAGAACTTCCAAGTGAGGAGCGCGCGCTGCTGCCGCGGGAGGCGGGAGGCAATGCAACAGGACAACATGACAACAGACATAAAAGAAAAAGGCGCCCAAACAATAGAGCAACAAGCGAGACAAATCATTGTTGTCGCAGCATGATTTGGTTTCGGACCTTAGCGGGCCAGCAGGGGGCGCCGCCTGAACACCAAAGAGAGCTGGGCTCAGGCGCGCAAACGGCAAACGCACGCTGCAACACAAAAACCGATTTACAGTCAGACCTTTTCGGTTTCTTTTCTGAGAACTTACTGTGAAAAAAATTCTTTTTTAATTTACTCCAACTTCACAGTGTTATGGCTTGACAGCTTTAGGTACATGCTGGAGTCATGAAATGACAGCCGGCTGACTGTCGTTACCACTTTGCTGAAACTGATCGGCATGAGAAACATGTCGGTCATGCATGTGCAAAAAAGGGTGTCGGTATTCAGGTCTGACTGTAAGACGGAAACGCCATGGACCTCCCACAGCAGAGGACGGCGCCCCGACCCGCGACGTGGAGCGTTCTGCACTGTCTGGGAGTGAAGGACGGACACACGTTTGGCGTCGCGTGGCATGCCGTTCGGTGACCATGCAGAGCAGCACGGCTTTGCCACCTGAGAAAGTAGAGGGGGATGCGAGGAAGGAAGGAAGGAGGGAGCCAAACTAGCAGAGGCACGAACGGCGACCCATGAATCAAAGAGAAGGGGGGAAAAAACAAAAAACAGAAGAGGAGTAAAAGGCTGCAGGTGGCCAGAGCGTCGTCTTCGTTTCACCAACGTTTTTATTTCCTCTTTAATCACACTGTTGTGGTTGACCGCGGGCGGCTGCTCCGCGGGCGGCTGCTCCGCGGGCGGCTGCTCCTCCTCCTCCTCCTGCTCCTGCTCCTGCTCCCCGTCCTCGTCGTCTTCAAAGGGGTTTGAGCCCGCCGGCGCTGCTTTAGTGGGCACAGTCACGCTGACAATGTGGGACACAGTGAGAGACGGGATGTTGACATGCAGACAACGACGCGCCTGAGACGCGAGGGAGCTCAGGGCGACGGCGGCGGACTCGGCTGATGTTGGATGCTTTAAAAAAAAAAAAAAAATCGCCCATGCTCCACTAAACATATTCTAACCAAACTGAGATGAAATAACTGAGGTGAAACATTCAGATTCAGGGGCGAAAACAGATTCTTAAACGCATCGCGATGCGGACAATTCCGAATCAATTCACACACAAAAAAAAAAAATCAATTTTCTAAATTTCGATTGATGACGTAATGTTGAATGATTGCAAAAGGGAAGTGCAGTGCCCTGACAGTCCATGGTGTGTACATAACAGACACATCAGATGACACAGCGCGAAATCAGAGCGAGGCCTTCTGCATTAAAAGAAGTATGAAGTATGAAAATGACCTGGACAGGAGTCACACAACATGACAGTTACAGGATGTCAAACTAAGCTCAAATATTTTTGGAAACATGACAAACATGAGGAAAACCAAATTCCACTTTTCCACCCAGAGGAGGAAGAAAAACACCAGGTTGCCGTTGCCGCCGACCACAGGACCAATCGAGTAGACAATATCAAAGCTTCCACCCGACTGTGAAAAGGCAAAGCCAGTTACAAGCTATCGCAACTTTTATTGCCGAGGACATGCGCACGGATGAAGTCGTCAGGAGCCAGGACTTTTGCACTGTGTTGCACACGCTGAGGCCAAGATGCGACCTCCCATCCCGAAGGTATTTTATTGACACAGCAATTCCGACACTCCGCAACAGGACCAAAACTGAAGTCATGGGATCCCTGAAGAAAGCGGGGAGGATAGCTGGAACATGTGATGATGGACAATCGAAATCCTCTATCGAAAAAAAAAAGAAAGAAAAAAGGTTCCTGCCCCTGGTAGCTGTCGCCCATGACAGGAGGATTTTGCTTAAAAGCTTGTTACACACTGATTCACACCAAGCTCAAGTCTATGTTCATTTACGAAATGGCTGTTGCTACAGGGGCCCTTTTGTTTGTTGGTTCTTTGCCATGCTGGGAAATGTGCTGGCAGGTGTAACCTTCCACTTGATGCATCTCTTCTATTTTTTGCTACCATAGTAAAAGATGATAGAAAGAAACACCTGTTTATTTTCGCTGCGGACGATTACAAATGCACTCTGTTAGAAGTAGCAGGTAGTTACATGGTGATTAAAAAAAAAAAAATCAACTATCCATTCTTAAAGATGCACTGATAATCATCTATAATCACGCCGTAGCTCGTGAAATCAGAGTTGAATTGTATTGCGAGATGTGTAGAGATTCCCAACCCCAAATTCTTATCAGTTCGTCTTTGAAACCAAGTTGACATTCGTGCTAAATTGGAAGACTTTCCGAGCAGGCGTTTCTCATTAGTCGCATTAACAGGCATGGGAGGAACGGAACCCGCAAACGTGACGCGTCGAGTCACAACTGCAAAATGAGCGTGAGATGAGTTAATATTAGCCCCGTTAGCTGATGACGACCACAACCGCCGGCTATACCAACAGCTGCAGGCTGCAAAACGGGCTCCACTTTGCCCCGCTGGGAACGTAAAGCTCGGTAAAGTGTCGCCATGGCAACTAAGCGGGGCAAGGCTTATCAAACACTAAATTATGGTGTTGTTATAATAGATGAGTGATACATTACTGTATTCCCAAATCGTAGTAAATATGAATGACCTCAACGTGGTGTTACAGCAGAGTAGACAAACTGTACAATCAGATAATCTCGCATCGAGACGCCATGGCGACAGTTTGACTGGTACTGAGAGCGTTTACGTAAAAACATCACAAGGGCGCTTCCGTCTTTAAAGAATTAATTGCCGGCTCTGGGTATCGCAGGCGAGGAACCCCTCGCATTGAAGTTGTTTACCCTCCACCACATCAAATAGTTGAAATTTGTCCTCCATCTGTATCACAGGAAATGCAGGGTTTCTACTGCCCGTCGCTGGAGCGTGAACAGCAGGGCGCTATCAGCTGGCGCTCGAGGGCGCGAAGCGGAGTAACGTGAACGCCTTTGTTTGCGCAGTCATGCCATGCTCTCCGAGCCGATCCCGAGGAGTTATTACACCAAACACTGCCCGAGTGGGAGTCTCGCAAAATGTAACTTTGGATGGTTCCAGTCAACAAACAAGAGCTTACCGCACAACCGCGAACTCAGTTGTGCGCATGTTCATACGAACATATTGCTAGCTTCCGATCCATTGAACATAACCCGAGTTTCACAACCTAAGTAAGTGGGGTACAAACTAGAAGGGCAAAGATAAGTTAACGCGAGTGAGTGCTGCCTTGCTGACGCCGATAAACTACAGTCCAGATAGTTTTTTTTTTCAACTTTCACCGCGCCGTCCGATTCGACCCCAAGCGCGTGCTCTGCGACTATGTAATCAAAAGTGACCTGAATTTTGACAGCGACGCGCACACACGCACACACACACACCCACACACACACTCGTCCGCGCCAGTCACACCCACAGATAAAATGAAATGAGAGGAAAACAATGTGCTGTAAACGCTGGCGGAGGGAGAGGCCGCCTACCGGCAGGCAGCCTGTGTAAATTCAGAGGTCAAATGCTTCCCGTGCCTGACATTCCCTTTGTCAACTCCTCTCCACACTCCTTTACACGCGCGCGCGCACACACACACACACACACGACTTCCTAATGATGTCCGGATATGAGCGAACGCGAGCAGGTGTTTGCACATCACATCCAGGGAATCTCAAGCAACAAAGGAATGTGAAGTGTTAAGTTGTTTTTTTTTGTTTTGTTTTTTAACACGAATGAGTAAAAACAATCAACCATGAGATTCTCGTCCCAGTACATCACAGTAACTACGACACGTGTGGGAAGTCACATCCCGCAAAATGATGCCTGCGTGCCGACCACTTTACCTTGCTGTCTATTGTTGTGCCCCAGTGCCGTCGCCACAACACTTGAGACCAGTTTTATCAGTAGGGACATTTTAGTTCTTATCTTATCTTATCTTGGCTTAAGAAGCTGACATCATGTCAATAAAAACTGCCAGTCAAACGTTACGCACCTCTAAAGCTTAATGGAACAGTTTCAACCCATTATCAGTCAATAAAAGTTGATTGTGAATCATGTAGCTAAAATCAATATTGGTCTTCCAGGGAAGGAGCCTGAAATGAATTGCTCTTTGATGAACGGTAATTACATGAAATACAATATGGTGCCTGATTAAATTACATAAAAACAAAAAAAAATTAAAATAGGAAGTTTTGTTCCATCATGAATTTCTATTTCTTATCAATAACCTACTGAATTAAGAGCAGGTGTGTAACTTGAACTCTAATTTGGCGTTTTTTGAACCTTCCAGGACTAATATTCCTGCAAAGAATGGCTCAGTGTGTGAGAAGCGGTATTTCCACATTACCTTCTGGCATGCCGTCAACTATGTACCAGCAGACCACGGCCTCCCGGGGAAGATTTCTTTCCAAACAACCTCAGAGAAAATGTTAACTGTTGCCAGGGAGACGGTTGGACAACTTGATGTCACACCCGGATCTCCTCTTACGTAACGTTTCGCGAGCATTCCTTAAGCGGAGGGAGCCATGTAAGGTACACTGGGTTATCTATGATGTGAGGGGTTGCAATACGGATACAGCATTTGTGCACTCTGAGAGCAGATACTCAAGCTCGTGTGTGTGCCTGCGCATGTGCGTGTGTGTGCATGCGTGCGTGCATGTGTATGTGTATTACATAAAGAACAAACGAGTCAGTGAGCAATTGAATATCTACCTGCTGCTGGTCTTGGCAGGCTGAACAGGCTGGTCTGACCCAGTCTGACTGATGCCCGTCAGTGTGACGCCGTCCGACGGCTTCTTCTTTTCTCGTCTGCTGAGGGTCCGGTTCAGGTCTATGGACCATTCCTATGCGACACACACACACACACACACACACACACACACACACACAAGTCTGAGTGACATATTGCTCACGTGACTGAGCCAAAGGTCTTGTTGAAGTGGTGTGGTTCACCCAAAACCAAAACATGCCTTCACAGCAAGTGATGGCATGCTAACAGCAACACACACACAGACACACATACATACACAAACACAGACACACACACACACACACACACTTCGGCACGACTAAAGAATCGGTGAAGCATTTTTCATCCTGTGCGAGCCTGATAACGCGAGGAACCATGACCAGCACCACCTGTTGAAAGAAACACAGCACCAAGGACCCTCCCCTTCACCAGCCGCTAACCAGGGGGAGTAAAGTAGAAGAGAAATGGTCCTATCAAATGAGAGCAACTTTGTAATATAATTATAATTATAAAAGATTGTTATAATTATAACCATAGTACAGCCCGTGATTTATTTTTTTGCTTAGATGTAGCTATGAAATTGGGAGAAAAAGCTCTTTTTGCACAGTTTTCATCTCTGGCCGTCTTTTTTTTTTTTTTTTTTGATCGTTTTCCACAATTAAAATCACTTTTTACAAGCGTATTCATTCATCACGACGCGGCTGCACGATGAATTTCGCCTCAGAGCTCTTTGTCCCAAATGAATGCTTCAGGCAGTGGCTGCGCTGCCCCCCCCGTATGTTACACACGACACATCACAAAAGAAAGTGTGACCTCAAAGCTCTCCCGTGTGCTTGTCTGACCCCTCAAATGTCTTGAGATCAAGAGGTTTTCTGGCCGAGGCAAGAGACTGTGCAGCATTGCTGGGGCTGCAATGGCATCATGTGACATACTGCAGGGTTCAAACGGACAGGGATAACGCGTGGGGAGGGACGGGGGGCACCGAGGGGTCAGAGTTCAAAAGTTGGAGAGAACAGTGGTGTTAACAGCAGCAGGGAGTAAATCTTGGAATTCTGACGTCCAGGAAGTGCACGTGTACATGCACTGTAGAGATGAGAGACGGGGTGGGGGTAGCGGGGGTGCCTGAACCAGGGGTATGCACAGCTTTCAAAACCACCTCAAACACACATACACACACACAAAACAGAGCAGCAAGGAGTGAGCATGTTAGCAGGGAAAGGAAACCCCCACCCGCCCCCCACACTCCCTCCCCGTCCCATGGCTGCAGTGATAGAACAGCCCTCCCATGCAGGACTCACTACAATGGACCTTCTCTTAAAGGAGCGAGGATGTGACCAGTCCAAATTCTGTCAGACACGGGGAAAGGGAAGCAGGCGTACAAACAGGGTTAATGCGGCCAATCCGGTCTAATCCTCAGGCTGTACATTACACACGAGAAGCTTCAGAAAGGTTAGTGTGTGAATGTGCGTCAGGGATTTCTGCAGCCTCCACAAAAAGCTACACGTGGACACGGTAATCAGTAGCTGCAGGACAATTAAGAGGCAAGGGTGCTGCTTTGTTTTTTTTTAAGTTGAGGGCATTGTTCATTCAAGTTTTTTTTTTTTTGTTGACATCTACACTGCGCGAGGATTACTGCACAGAGAGAGGAACATTTACCAGGTCTGTACAGTAGCGATGAGGGAGCATGAATGGACTGAGATGAAAAAATCAATTGAGGAGGTAAAAAAGTTTCGAGAGAGATACGTTTCTCCTGAACCTCTTGTCCCTTTGCTCGGCCCTTTATGAAGGTAAGACTTCAGAGATGAGGTTATAGTACGCCGTCTGGAGAGAGCATGCAATACGCAGATGGGACCTCCCTGTGCCCGTACATCAATGCCAACCATTCCTATCTGCATCACCCCGAAATCATCCGTGAGCATGATTGATGATCCTTGATAGCCAATCATGCTCAATTATTTTGGGTTGATCCCAGCTGTTGGGGGTTCTTTTTCACAATTTTACCCAATAAAAAGTTTCAAGGTAATTTGGGAAAGCTCTGACGGGGATCTGGTTGAAAGCTAGGTTAAACAAAGCCCTGGAGTTAGGTTCTAAGGTGGGTAAAATCACAGAGGTGTGGTATTTTGAGCACCATAGCAGCAGCCTTTTTACCGAATATACACACCTTTCTGAAAGGTGACGGACAGTGGCCCTCATTTATCAATGTACAGCAAAAAAACGGGCGTACGGCCATTTCCAAACAAGCTTCGGTATTTATCATTTTGGACGTGAGTGTAAGCTACACTCAGATCTCACGACAGGCCTGAGCTTGTGTATGCAATTATTAATTAATTAATTAATTAATTATAACTGATCATTATTAAACAAACCTCAGCTGTCATCTAAGCAGAAGCATCCACATATTCAGAACATATTAAAACGGATTCTTAAAATGAATAAAACAAAATAAAATGAATTTTGAAAAAAGCCAATGTTTTACTGATGCCACTTTTTGTGAAATTAAAAAGAAAAATGATAGGCTAAATAGCCTAAACATGACAAAGTAATTATTGAACATTAATATTTGAAATAATGATAAATACAAGCAGAAATCTGTGTTTGAACTCAAAATAGGCTATGGCAAAATTGTGTAATTGTCTTTTTCCGATGGGTGTGGTACAATTGGAACAAAAATTAAAAGCATCCGGTGAGATAATCATTTTTGCACTGTGACTGGTCAGGTGTTTACTCACTGCCTTATTTAAACAAATGCTTTGACAATTATCAAATCTCAACAATGGCAGACCTACTTGTTTTGGAGGAACAAAACTTGCGTGTCAGATGTGAGCGCATTTTCAGAGATGGCAAGGATGTCCTCACGGAGAGTGATGCTTGGCTGATCAGTCGCTTTCGGCTCCCAAGGCATGTACTCATTGATTTATGTAACAATTTAGAGGCTACTTTGAAGAGGGAAACCAGGCGGTCAAATGCATTACCCGTACCAGCATAGGTGATTGCCACGCTGCGGTTTTTGGCCACCCAGACCTTTCAGCAGGAGATCGGGGACAGGGTTGGGGTCTCCCAGCCAACCATCAGCAGGACGATGCCAGCAGTGTTGGCTGCAATTAAGTCCCTCTCTCCGAAGTACATTCAGTTCCCATACAATAATGCTTCAGGGTACTCAAGGGCAGGTGGCTCTGTCTTGGACCAGGGGGAATGCTGCTCAATACCCCACAGAGAGTGTGTGACAATATTTTTGGCCCGTTCGGTTTTACACAACATTGCATTGGGCAACGGAGTGCCGGCGCAGCCAGAGGAGCCAATGCCCAAGGAACCGTGGCCAGCACAGCCTCCACTGGGGGCTAAACGGAGGAGACAGGACCTCATTAATCGCTTTTAAAATGTAAAGTATACCTTAAACTTTCGCAAATGAGCTGCAGTATTTAATCAGTAATGTGATTAAGGATCCTCGGTAAAATTGGCTAAAGGCATACGAAACAGACAATGGACAACATGGTCATTTAAACACTTTATTAAGGCTTTTTAAGGGTTTCTTCCAATGTGTCATTTATTGCCTCAAGTGTAGCAGCAACTGAGGCCAATAAACGGCAGATTTCTGTCTGTCTCTCCAGAACCTCTGCCGTGATGATGTGTGGTCTCAGCAGCGCAGCACGGGGGGCAGCGGGCATGCTCTCGGTCTTGGCAGCCTGGCTTGGTGGGTCTGGCACAGTCAGACCGCTCGAGGGAGGAGACCTGGCCGACTGGCTGCTGGTGCCTGGCTCTGAAACATTTAAACATGCAATAAAAATGTACTCATCTAACATGTGTGAGCCTAATTATTTGTAAGAAATGGTGTGCAGTCAGTTAAACGGATCCAGATTTTACAATGCAAGCAAAAGGGGGGTTGTTAGTTACCATTCTGCTCTGAAGCAAGTGCGTCTGTGTCTCCTCCACCACTTATGCCAGAGATGGACTTGGACCCAATTAAGGAGGCAGTTTTTTCCTCCATCACTGTCAGGATCAGGCTGGAGTCTGGTTGGCCTCCTCTAGTATGACTTATGCTGCGTTTAAGTGCAGCTACACGGTGTTTGGTGGCCAGCTTCAAATCGAACCACATTTTCTTGACCTAAATGTAAAGAATTGGCCTGGTCAATTAGCAGGCATATGCTTTCAAGCTGTGGACAAATAAGATCCGTTTAAAATCATTGCGCTTAGGTGAAATTGGTTGAGAATTTTATACAAACCTCAGCTGCAGTCCGTTCCCCTGCAGCAACGCTTTGACTGCCTCTGCCTTCCACACAGCGTTTTTTATGAGCTCCTTTGATTCCCGTTTTCAGACTGCCAAAAAGCACACCTTTGTTTTGCTCAACTTCCGATGTGAGGATGCTGGTTTCCATCTTGGAAAAGTTTCTTTTTTTGCCAGTGCTTCTTCTCCCCATGTTTGACCTCAGTGGGCGAGGCCTCCTAACCAGGAATATTTAAGGGCGTAACCATGGGTGTAACTTGTTAATGACGATCAAATTCAGCCGCCGCATTTATCAAGACCCAATCATTTGTATGCTGGAATTGGTCGGATATTAAAGTTTCATAAATCACATGTGAGTCCTGTCGTAATACCGATTCTGCACTCCGATCTGCGCCCGTTTTCACGCAAGAATGATAAATGAAGGCCATTGAGAGTGAGAAAAAAAAAATACATTGATGTGTATGAGAAGCATCAGGGCATCCATTTAGACTCGGAAGAAATTCAAGTAAATGCTGCAAAGAGGCAGGTGTCTAAACCATGTCTCAACAGCTTCTGGGAAAAGTTTGAGCAGAGATCCAATCTGGTACAAACCACCCTGGTCAGAACCCCGAGCAGTTTTTCAGCTATGCATTTTCGGGTTAGTACCATCTCAGACACGTTTCTTTCATGTCAGTAAGAAAAGAGGGTGATGTGGCTCATAGGAGTTATAATGATCGCAGCATTGTTCTGCCTGGTAGGTCAAGTAACATCTTTATAGCCCTGTTCTCCACCACCGATGCACATCTGAAGCTGTACGCCTTTCCAGAAAGGTTGCAACACAATGTTCTTTATAGCGGCACAGAGTCTGATTTACATGGTGGAAGATTGAGAGAGCCCTTTAGAACTGGGTAATTATCTGGTGGACTTGAGGGATGAGCTGGAGAGTGACACGAGTGAGGAATATGTAGCGGCTGGCCCCAAGAGTTATGCCTTCCAGACCAGGGCAACGAAAAAAGTCATGGTGAAAATGAAGGGTTTCACGCAAACTCAAGAGTGTTCTGACCAGATCAACTTTGACAGCGTGAGAGGATTGGTGGAAGGCTACCTGGATGGTATGAAGGAGGCGGTGCTCCAAAAATGGAGCTGATTGATTTTTTTATCCTAGACTGAAAGTGTCTTTTACGTGCCTGATTGTGGAACCAAGCGGATGCGTAAAAACTAATTTTGTAAAATCTGTACTGGAAAACTGTGAGCATGTGATGAAGGCTGTACTGGGGAATATTGTGTGGATTTCTTCTTCTTTTCAGCCCTTGTACGCAGAACTGCAGAAGATGAATAAAAAGATCACACTCATCAAAGGGCTGCCTGATTCTTTCAAGGGTTTTGAGGATAACCTGGTAATCCTGGAAAATGTTATTTTTCAACCCTCAGACCATCCTGAAGTAGTTAGGATGGCCACACAATATCAAAAACAAAAAAATATGTGGGTCATGATGTTGATTCAGAATGTATTCCAGCATTTTCCCATCACAAAAAACATTTTTCATGGAAAGTTTTGAGGACACCATCAAAGAGCCCTATGGGTATTTAATGCTCAACCTCAAACTCTCCTGTCCAGAACGATACAAAGTGAGGAGCGTATAAAAACTAACACCATTTTATTTGAGGCTCGGTACCGAGCGTCGCCTCAGAAACATAAAGCTATCACCCACTGTTCCCCCGACTTTCTCCAGGCACTGTGCGAGATAACTTTAAATCTTTTAAAGGGGAATATCCCTCTGTCGACTGTCCAATGCAAAAAACTGAAACATCAGAAGAAGATCCTCAGACTGCTGGCCAATAAGAAGACTGGTTTAAAACATTAATATAAAGTTTTGAAGAAACAGACAGGGGGATTTATTTTGCCTCTGCTGCCAGCGGCCGTACTGCTCCTATGAAACCTGCTGGGTGGAATATTGCAAAAATGCTAATCGTAAGATGGCCAAGGCGAGCAAAATGTGTTAACTCATCAGTTGAAAAAAACTGACCCAACCTGCCAAGTCTTCCATCAGACAGACAGCCGGATATGAAGGAATGAGAGCTATACTCTGCGAACCAGGGTTGAGTTCCTATGAAAAAGTAAAGCGATATGAGGTTCTACTGCAGAGATATCCCACCCTGCTGAAACAAAGTCAGACAAAGAGCATCAGGTGACTCTCAGCCTGCAAAGCGCCCCTCTACCAGCATTAGCGCCAGTGTCAGAGTCTGAACCTGCTCAGACTCTGCCTCTGCAGGGAATGAATGAGGATGCTACGATTGATGAAGTATTATCTTAATTATCTTTATCATATTGAGATAATAATTTGAGGGGTTTGTGTGTATATATATATATATATATATATATATATATATATATATATATATATATATATATATATATATATATATATATATATATATATATATATATATATATATATATATATATGTGTGTGTGTGTGTGTGTTTTAAGCGTGTCGTTTCTTTGTTC
>CAAKHG010016074.1:0-13148 GCA_901007715.1 Dactylopterus volitans | reverse complement strand
GCGGCGGCGGCGGCGGCGGCGTCTCACTCCTGTCAACAAACCCGACGAGCAGAGAAAAAAGCGACATATAATTGACTCGTTTGGCGCGTGGCGACAAGCCGGCTGTCTTGCTCCGCCGATGTTATTAGCAAGACTGAGTGTGTTTGTGTGAATGCGTGTGTGTGTGTGTGTGTGTGTGTGTGTGTGTGCGTGTTTGTGTATGAGAGAGGGAGAGAGAGCTGCTTACTGCAATCCAAGCAGTGGTCGCAAGCCAAATGGCTCATGGAGAAGCTTCATCTGTTTAAGTGGCCACTGGGGGCAGTGTTAAGTGTCCTGGAGGGTCTCCAAGGTCATTACACACACACACACACACACACACGTACACACTCACAGGCACACACACACGCAGAAATTCAGAAATGAGTGTGTGTGTCCTGAAGGGACTGTGGGGTCGTTACCCTGCTAATGGGGCCATATGGTCACAAAACAAACACAAACTGTTCCTCCTCTCTGCCTGTAATAAGGTCATGAAGATGCTGGTCTCATTCAGACGGAGAATCGAGCATGAGAACGTGCCAGAGGATGTGGACTGAACTCACGGGGAGGAGGGTCAATAACCTGCAGCCTCCTGCATGTCTGAATGAGTTTCAGTGATATTACAGCAACATGTGACATCCAGTGCTAATCAATACATGATCTGCTGACAGCAGTGATTGGAGGAGCTTCCTGTACGGTATGAAATGTGGCCCTCTTGGCACACAGTGTCTGCTACTAGCGATAATCCGTGTTATTGGTAACCGATGACTTACCAGCCACCAACTGAGCCGACACCATTTCAGCTTGATTATGAAAACCATTATCAGAGTAGATTAAGATTAGTGACTTTGTCATTTAATACACATCGCAATCTAATTCTGAGCAGATTTTGAAAATGTTTGTACTGGAAAACTAAGTCAATGTGCATATGCAAAAAATGCTGGACACTCATTGGACACTAATGAATCATCATTATTTTGTCACCTGCTGATGTTAAGTCGAACAAAGGTAATTTTCGCATTGCATTTTGGGATTATTAGCATTCTGTCATGGTGATTTATGAGAGCGCTGCAGAGCATCCGTTTTGCTCTTAAAATTCTGGCACTTAAATTAATTGGCAGATGGTAAATACAATGCACCATATAGTTAATGGGGAATGATCTCGCACACAGCCATGATTCATGAGTAAGCTGATGATTCACTCCATTGTCCTACAAAGCTCATAACCCATTTGTAAGTAAAACACTGAGACAGGTCAACAAAGACTTAGCTATTTCTTAAATATCCTTTTTAACTCATAATGGCAAAACCATCAGTGTACTAAATTGTGACTGGAAGGTTTTCACTTGGATCCCCCTGACCTGCAGAATGGACCTGGTGGGGGAAATGGGGGTGGGGGGGCCCAATGAGGTCCACTTGAGCAATTTTACTACTGGAGTGCAATACTGTGCCTATTGTCTATATAATTATTATTCATGTAGTATTTAATCATGTCACAGCTTACATCGTGTTTTCGGATCTCTCCAATGAGCCATGGTGAACACAGTTTGGAGCAGAAGTGGAACATGAGTCCAGAAGTAAAAATATCAGTGATGACAGTTGACAAACTAAAAAGGAAGCAAAGGAAGTGAAAAAGAACACAGACCCGCATGGAGGTAAATGGGACAGAAGCGTAGTGTTCATTTCGGTTATGATAAAAATAACAACCAAACAACAGTTTGACCAGTGGTTTTGCGGTTCTGGTATGTTCTAACAGAGCACAACATACCACTTTCATACATAACACGTATACACACTTTTAGTACTTTACTTGTTTGATTTTTTTTCAATATTTAATGTTAAATTCGTTTACAGTGTGAGTGAAGTTAAACCCAAACCAGATTCCATGTTTGTGTGCACAAACTTGGCCAATAAAGCTGATTCTGATTCGGATGTGAATATAGTCAATCAAACATATGGAAGATATCAGGTGTCTTATGCTATATGTACTGGATAGGTTGTATATACTATTACTGATGACCCTTTCTGTCTGTGCAACTGCCTGGAGCGGTAACAGCCATACAGGTAGGTCGGAATCATCCTCTGCCACACATGGACTGATCTATGTTCATGTTTCTTGCATCCCGGCTTGTTTGTAATAACTGACAATAAAATGTGGCTTATTAGGTTAAACAACAAAAGCTTCTGCGGGGACGCACAAGAAACAGCGACCCGCACTGGCACGCGAGAGGGAGATGACGCTATAGATCCTCACCGTGCGACTGACGAGCAATCTCACAAGAGAATGTGGCAGTAATAGCCAATTATCACCAAGCATGTCACAAATTAGATCAACGATGCCATTTTGAGTGATCACTTTGAAGGCGTCATTTATTGGAGAAAAAAAAATAGAAACTCGACAGACCAACAGACAGACATCATCCTGTGATACTGTGACAGCTGCCTTCAACAAAGCAGCTTCTGTTGTCAATGTGTTCGCGGTATCTCGGGGAAGGCAACAATACTTCACATGTAATCACATACTGTACTTCGTTTTCTTTTAATTTTGTCCATTTTTCATTCAGTAAAATTCAGCGCTGAATGTGAATACTTTCCTTCTGCGCTTTGGAGGAAAATAGTTGACCAGCTGGTCGACGTTTTTGATGTTCATTTCCTCTTTCATACTTCTCTCCTGCTCTCTCTCGTTCTCTCTCTCCATCAAACCCTTCTGGGTACCAATTAGGGCTCAAAGCTGCTGCAGTGTGTGTGTTTGTGTTTGTGTGTGTTTGTGTGTGTTGTTGCGTGCGTCTTGCTGCGTGTGTGATAACGCCAGCTCAGACAACAAGCTATAGGCTACCTGTCAACAGGCACTTCAATGCTCACCATCTGCTCACGCTGCAAAATGGTCTTCATTTACCCGACGCTCACAAACCAATAGCAGAAAAAAAGAAAAAGGGCACTGATTTAAAAATGTTATAATTGCCTGGTGATACTCAGCTCAGTCCAGAGGAATCTTTTGAAAGGCAATAATGGCTATACCCTGCGTGTGCGTGTGCGCGTGCGTGTGTGTGGCTGGGAGGTGGGGGTTGCGACTACTCTACTGCAAAATAACAGCTACAAAATCATTTTTGACAAGACTCTAACCTGTAAAATTGTGTAATTCAAGATGAGATGGTGAGATCTACTGTGAACAGTGAATGACACTTAACGGCGCTTATGAGCTAGCCTGACTGTCTTAGCCCAGATCGCATGGCTAAAGAGGAAGGTAAGTTTCTTATTCGCCACCAGACATGTAGCCAATGGACTTGTTAGTTGTAAGCAAGTACATTTTAGTAAATGTGGGTCCAGATATTGACAGAAAGTAATCTCATAAATTGTAAGCATGAAGGATGTCACAGTGGAACCAAAAAGTCTTTTCACCTTATGCTAAAATATATCTCTGTTCCTCTCTGTCCCAGTTCTGAGTCATAATCAGTTTTTTCTTTCTTACGAATAGTATGACTAGTGCTGTTTTCTCTCTCCAATGACACATAAAAGAAGTTGAATGCACAAGTATCCTGTAACTGAAACTTGTGTGCACAAAAAACTTCTCATTATCATCATCATGTGCCCTGTATCTATTGATCATTATTATACATTGGCTTCTTGTATCTCCTGATATCCCTTGTGATCAAGAATATAATAACGCCAGTAGACTTTCTTTGTACTGTACAAAGTTATAAAGTGCTTCACAACAGCAAAATAAAAACACAGACCTCAACTATGAAAGAAATAGAATAAGAGAATTACAAAAGAATATGTAGCAATAAACTAGAAAAAGCAAATGACAATCATTTATCAAATACTATATATTAAACACAATAGTGCATTTTAAAAAGATTTAAAAGAGGACAAAAATGTGTCTTGTCTCATCTCCTCCATCATGTCATTCCAAAATGACAGTGTCCTGATTAGCAAAGGCTCAGATGCTCCTGGTTTTCTATTTGGATCTCAAAATCACTGCAGAGACGCATCCTGGGCTACATTTAGGATTAACGCCTCAGTGATATGCTCACGGGCCTTAAAAGTGATGATTAATCTCTAAAAATCAATTCTAGTCAGTGCAATCACAAATTGTCTGGCTGAGGCATCTTTAATTAACTGAATTTTCTTATTTCTTGGCAAAAGTGTAAATATATCAATGGTGACATCTTGAAAAAAAAAAAGCTCTATATCTACAAAGGTTATTTCCACGGAAAAACCCAAACTTTCCTACCAAGAAATTAGTTTATGCCCCAAAACAAAATATTTCTGTGCAAGTCACAGACACCTTTTATAACTGGAGCAGTAGAGGAAACCGGATGTTTTTATTGGCAACAAGGTCAGTGGAGGGAAAGAGGACTTAAAATCAGATTAGCTCTTTAAAAGCATGAGCATGATTATGATTCATGTTATTTATTGCAGGATATTATTTCTTGCAGCTATGACGATGAAAGTCCTCTCACCTTAAAGGGTCAGACCAGGAAATCACAGCTTTGGAGAGATATGCACTTAAGATATTTTGTTGTATTAATGAGGAGGAATTGTTAACTCCACAACACAGCTTTTAAGTTATGTAGATAATTGTAGTTTAAAGCATAATACACAACCTGCACCAGATCAATCTTAAAACTCTTTGTGTTTGCTCTCTCTTTCTCTCGCTGTCTGTCTCTCTCTCACATACACACACACACACACATACACACATACACATACACACACACACACACACATACACATACACACACATCAACACACACATACATTCCACCTCCATTGCTCTCTTTCTGTATAATGTCATGCAGACATACATTGCCGCCAGCCTGCAGGCCATGGGGATTGAATACAGCCTATATTTATAGAGGGCGCGATCTGTTCAAACATACGCTCCCCTTAACAAAGTCATCAATGTCAAAGCTCGCTCTCTGGGGCTCCACTAATGCTACATTTAGCTTTGCATGCATAACATTAAAGGCAGCTCCGCAGAAAGTCTTGGAGCTGGTGTGAAAGCTAATAAGATACGTTGTTGACCTTCCTGGGTCCCAATAATTACTTCAATTATAGGTGAAGTATGCTTTGGGGAACAGGTCTGTGTTGATGTGCTGAAACAACTATTGCCCTGAACAAAATATTATTACCCCAGTGTGTACTGAACAGTTTAATTTTAATGTTGATATGCCAAGGGTGTGTCCTTTTGAATATTTTGTATTGAATTGTTCCTATTTCAGTTTCAGCAACTGTGCAAAGCTGAAAGATTCACAGCTTCAGTATTCGTGATTTTGTTGGAAAGCACAGACCTTCACCTTGGTGGGCTGTGAGGTGAAGTTGTTATGTATCATTTTTGAATTGGCGCTCATAAATGTCACCAAATTTTTTTATATATGTATATAAAAATGTAAAACAAAGGGCATTCCACAGGTGCAGACCTCTGCCAAGGTCAATGTAGAAAAACTGTTGGAAATATATATATATATATATATATTTACACACACACACATATAACCAGTCTGCCTCCATATTTCAGTTCTGCTATCAAACAGACAGATGTGGGTGAAAACATAACCACTTTAGCAGAGGTTCAAGAAATCTTAAATCCTAAAGATGTTGGTGCATAATTCGCACATGTCTCAGCAGAAGGTGCTGCTGAGAAACGCAGGATGGAAGCTGCTGAACGCCGGCGCTTCCACTGTGCTCAAAGGAGCCTCCTTCCCTCCTGAGGGCCTGCCAACACCTGCAGCAGGTCAAACTCAACAACAACAAGAAGGAGAGGGCAACCAATTAAAAGAAAGACAGAGTTGTGCTTCCAGAACCCCTATACAAGTTTTATAATGAAGTTCCTGAAAGTGTCTTTTTTCAGTTTTTATCTGACAGCACTGTGAACCCCTATGAATTTCAACTTAGTCTGGTGTTCTTGAGGTTACCCAGCCTCGCCGAGCCCAACACTGTAACCCTGTTCAGAGGAGTAACACATACGTGTAACCCGGTTAAAATACCACATGTGATAAAGTGATCAAATTGATGAAGTTGATGTTTAAAATCATTTAAGTAGGATAAATAAGGTTAAAAGTCAGTTCATGGAAAGTTAAATCATAGGTAAAGTTAAAATGTTATTTCATGGAAGACTAAAAAGTGCACTCGTATAAAAAAAAAAAAGTACTGTATCATATGCTGAATGAAGTTGTTTTATTTTTGAAGAAGAGTATTTTATTTTGAAGGCAGGATGGCAGTAAGAGGATGTGGTGCGTTTACCTTAAAGCCAGGAGCTGGTGTGAGGGTGTGTCGCTTTGCCTACCTGAGTCACAACGTGTAAAGAGTTTGTCAAGAGTCAGTGAGAGTTTGTAAACGTGCGTGCCGGTTGTGTCGTCAGTGTTCTGAGACTCTGCGTGCGTGGACATTATCTGCACATCTCCTGTGGGAGGCCGAAGACATTTCTACCCGAAGGGTGTTGCAACAGTTTGTCACGGTTTGTATTAGCTCATTAGCATTAGCCACCGCGGTGTTTGTTAGCATCGCCAGCCAAGTGAATGGACTCTTAGCCCCAGTGCAGCTAACCCGGCTTGCTAACAAGGCTGTGATTCATATTTCCCGAAGAGGAGATTTGAATGGGGCCAGAGAGGAGACCGGCTGCTGTTGTGAGCCACCCAGAGGCCGCGCGGAGTGTTTCTGGCCGTACGGCTGCCATGGCGGATGACCGCGGCGAACATCATCACCCTCACCGGCTGGTTTGAGAGACTTGCTACTGCCAGACCGACTTCACTGATTCAGTCAGGTACCAGATGATTTATTTTTGTTTAGAATGAAGCCGTCATCCAGTTTTGGGCCTCACCGGGTCGCATAAGGCCTGCAACCAAGTAGCAGTGTTGTATTTGCCGGCTTGTGTGCGCGCGCTCGCGTGTGTGTGTGTGTGTGTGTGGTGTGTGCTTCGTGAGCGTGGGCCCACTGATATTGTGTTGCTTTTATTTACATGGTACAACTGAATTTCAATTCAGTTGTGTATCAAGCTATGCTTGTGAGAAAAAAAAGTGGTTTCAGACCCTAACCTGTGTTTCATTTGTATTTTTATTTTGAAAAAAATTTAATTGAGATTATTTTTCTTACCACTGATTCCAGTGTGGTTTTTGGTTATTTCATCTGCTTAAGGTGTTTAAATTCATAATAAAAATTACTGAGGGTTTAAAAGAGTGAGATTAGGATTTACATCTATTTACAGTGAGTAGGAGACTTAGGACACATAACATATTTTAAAGGTAAATGAACAAGCATTTACCTAATGATTATTAGCTGTTTAGTTAATTTATTTAGTTGAAGAACTCAGGGCCCTTCTCTGATTATATTAGGGATAACTGGGCTACATAAGAAATGACAGAAGACATCTCTAAATATCAAAAAGCATTAGAGAATATTTAACTTCAGTTGGACTTGTGTGCATGACTGTTATTTATAATGACTCTTAATGCTGCCAATGCAGAGAGAAGAGAAGTGACCCATGATAACATCGACCAGGCCGAAATGGGGTATTTATCATTTGCTTGGAGCAAATTCATTATCACACAATCCCCTCACATTATTCCCAGTTGCAGTAAAGGTTTAAGAGCAGAAAAACACATCTACACTGTCAAAAAAAAATCCTGTCAGGAATTAAGGAAACTCAAAATGAAAATGCATTACACGTAATTGTTCACTGTTCGCTTGTTTGTTTAAGGCTGTTGTTTAAATGTGGCAGCAAAGTGTGTCCACTGCGGAATGAAATGTCTGTTATATCTTTGCTGAGTCTGTCGGGATCCTGCAGGAATTCCAGTAATCTCTTCACCGTAATGTGATTATTAAGCGGTTATTAAGAGGATGCTTTTTATCTGATTCTCGGAAGTCAACCTGCCTTTCAGCAGATTAACCATGTAGCGTAGGTTACCATGGAAACCTAGTTAAAAATGCACCAGCTTCGTTGTAAGGCAGTCCACACATCCAGGTCATTTCAGAAGGAATACCTGGCCACGGTAAAAAAAAAACAACAAAAAAAAACAACCCAGCATAACAAACATAAAACAGGTCACTCATAAAACCAATACAACTGTGCATCACAGCCAAAATCCGGTGAGGAGGAGGCGGCCCGGCAGACCACATCACACACTGGTTGCAACTTCATCCAAGAACACCTACCTACATTCAGGATAAGAGAGCTGCTGCAGCAGCTCGGTCGTCTACCGAGTCATCATCTTGTTATCACTGTTTTAACGTGTTTGTCTAATTTATGGATTCTTCTGTTTTCAAACAACAGATGAAGAATGAAGTGACGTCTCAATCATTAACCATAAAGCTGTGACCCTGTTTGCCAGCGTTGATTTTTGATGTCATTGAAAAGTAAGGGTCTGCTTTTTTTGGAACGCGACAAACTTATGGATTCACAACACCAGGTATTGTTTTCAAATGGAAAAATGAGTCGTGTAGCTGCATACTATATGCAGTCAGCATTAAAAGTGTTTTGTTAACGCGGTTTAGCCTGCTGGAGTTTTCAAAGGCTTGAGTTACATATTTTTCTGACATGCTAAATTTATGTGCAGTAGGAAAGCCAGTGTCTTCATTTGCCAAGAAAGAAATACCCCAGTCACAGAAAATGAGGTGTTTGTTACTGATGGAAGACAAGTTACACAAATGAATTGCTTTATTCGTATTATTTCACGTCTATGACGAAGAGGATGTCAGACGTCTTCTTGTTGTATTGATTGTATTGCAGGAAAACTCTACAGGAAATGTATGTAATGTCCTTAGAAAGTATGTTTGGGCCAAAGCCGTACAATAGAAAACATGATATCCAGGCTTTATAGTGTATTCCTCCATACCTTAACAATCTGTATATACATTATTTGAACATTTTTTCCTAAGTGAAGGGGCACTGGTGGATGGCGGTTGTTATTCAAAGTTTCACCCGTAATGACAATAGTCAACTTGAGCAAAGACATTTTAACATTTATTCTGTCCTTTCAGATAACAGATGGCTTTTCATGTCAGTAAATGACAGAGGAGGTTGATGGAGGAAATATTTGCTTAGGTGCACACTTTGCAGCTGCACGCCATCACCTGATAACAGCACTCACTCTTGTCTCTTTTAGTTCAAGCACTTAAGTGAACGATTTACATATTCCCATTGGAGGACTCCTTCATAAAGAGCTGATGCTTTCATTCCATCTATCCTTCCCTCCCCGCAGCCCACCCCCAACACGACTCCACCCGACATCTTATGAAAGAAATTATGATGTAAATTATTCCTGCACACTTTGCAGCGAGCGCCTGCTGCTTCTGCTTGAGCAAAGGCAACTAAAACCAGGCTGATTGAAAGAGGGGGCCTCTCGCAAATGAGTTTCTTTTACATCCTTCTTTCTCTGAGGCCACGCAGAGCAATAACGTAAACCTCACAAGTTTGAAAACTCTCTACATCAACTTGACAGCCGCAGCCCACAGGCCCCGCTCAAACTTATGTATCAGCACTGCGACACTTGGTGATCTCTCCAAGGACTTTTGCTCAATCTCTCGCATCTCTCCCAGAGCTTCAGCTCCGTTATCCGGGCGTGATCACGCTGAGCAGGGGCCACTTTCTGTCTTGCGTGCCCCTCGGCGGTGCTATGCATTATGTACGCATGTCTCTGTGGATAAAAATGCCCCCTGCCTGCCCTTGTTATTGGAAACCCTCTCACGATGAATAATGACAGACATCAGGGTGCCAAATGTCCCATGCAGGACACTGTAGGCATTTCTCTGCTAACAGGAGGGGAACAACATCTGTTTGGCAGCTGAACGCAACGCTGATTCATCAGTCTAACAAACACACCTCGTCTTAAAGTCACAGTTTGCTGTTTCAAAAATGCACCGAGGGGCAACATTGACTGCAATGTCGATCAAATGTCATAAACACTGGCAGTTATGGCTTATTCAATAAATACCAGCGTGGTGAATGACAAAGGAAGGAGATCTTGCTGGGATCATGTTGCCTGATTGACGACTGTACCTTTAATCATGATTTTGGCTCTGAAGCAGGTCTATGCCAGTCTACGACTGCTCTGAAGGACACTTAGCCTGATGCAAATTCCCCATAAGGGGAGAAAATAGCAGATATTTCATTTTAATGCGGCTGCACTCATCATGCCTGCTCCAAGTTTGCGCTGATGTTGAGAGAGAGGAGGTGGAGAGGGTGCACGGGAGCCGGACTAGATGAATGGTAGAGGAGCCGGGGCTGTTTGAACGGCTCCACTGCCAGACTCGTCCTGTCATCTTGAAGAGGCCTGCAGGATTAATATTTGCTCCTTTAGTCTGTAACCTTCTCTGGCCCCTTCATTTTGTTTACCCTCGCGTCTGACAGGTAAGGCCACATCACATGTGTTTGAGAGGGCGTATAAACGGAGTTTTGAATGAAGACGTTTAATCCAAAAGTGCAGCGGGATCATGGGATCATATTGTATTTCCTGAGCAAGTCCGTAGAGGAGGAACTGGCATGGATGTCGAGGAGGAAATGTGTGTCATGAAGTAAAGTGAGACGGGGAGCTCTTAGGAAGAGAGACAGTGTCTTTTTCCTCTTTTATGTTTTCTCAGGTCTTGTAGCGCCGATATCGATCACTCAACAAGTCAACATCTGCTGAAATGTGAACTGGACAGCACACTTTACCCTAAATATTGGGCTAGACATGTAACGTGTGTATGTGTATTTCTATCTATTTATTCATATTGTTGATCCCTATTTAGGACTGTTTTTATTATATTTACTACCTCTCTGACTTGTCTTTATGCTTATACTCTTGCATGGAGCATCTGTGTCGAAAGTACTTTTCCCCTGGGGATCAATTAGATATTCTGATTCTGATTCTGATGCGTTTTTTTTTTTTTAAAGTGAAGCCAAAAGATGTTGATCAACCAAAGGTGGCTGGCTGTCATATCGGTCATAAATCTTGCCCTCCCCGTTTTTCAGATGGCACTTGAGCTAAACTTAAAAACTACCTAACATACTGTATTTGTTTCTTCCAGAGATGGTTTCTGCCATTCTGGGTACATGTTGTTCTCATCACACTGACGTCTCTGCTCCCAGTTTTCATTTTTCTTCTACACTTGGTTTTAATTTTCATACTGTGAAAAGGGTGTGTGGCAGGATGATTGACAGCAGCTGAGACATCTCTGGACTTTTGTTTATGAATTGTGCATAAGAATCTCAAGAGAGGATGTCAAGATATTCTATGCTTCAAACCGTAGAAATTAGCCGATCACTCAAATTCGAGTGTGGTGGCCCCTCCATTTTCAAACAGCAGGAGGAAGCAGAGGCACATTGTCCAGATTATATTCCATATTCGGGTTCTTAAGCACCAGCCATGACGGTGTGCCTCACCCAATGATTGATTTCTACATAAAGCTCCCGTTGACTCTCTTGCTATTTTGGACGGATGTGGAGACAAGGAATTGCGCTCAACTGAAATTCCCGCCTCCTCCCACCCACCACACCCGCCCCCACTCATTTCTGTTGGTCTTGTCCTGTCTGTCTCTCCTCACCCCCTCAGGCCAAGACGTCTCTGTCCAGGGAGCAGGCTGTTTATGAGCATCCCCACTGAAAACCCACTGATAAATGTCACTGTCTGCAGCAAATTAAACATGTTGTGGGAGTCCTTGGGAATGGCTCAGGGAGAACAGTAAACTCCTTGGGTTCTCCGCTTGTTTGTTGTCTTTTTCATGTTTTTCTAATTAAGAGAGATTTAATAGAACATCAGTGTCCACCCTGTGCTGCTGGCTTGCATTTCCTCCCCCTCCTCCCGAGTGTTACTGCGTTCAAGGAGAATGAGGAGGAGACCGGCTGGAGAGGGACTGGACTCATTAACGATGCTCTGTTAGTTACTGCAGTTCCATTCTATTTTCCATTTATCCCAGAAATGGCTTTTGTTGAGTATCTCACTCCCGTGCCCTTTCATTTATTGCATTTGCATCACAAAGAATAAAACACATTTTCATAGTGGCTCCCTTCCTGTTGTCTACAGATCTGAGCGCTAGGCTAATGGTCTAAGAATATTTCCTTGCTCTGAGCTGCAGATGCACCCACAGCAGCCATTTAATGACTCACTCTGTGCCTGGATTTTATGGCCTCGAATCTTAAAGAGGTTCTTTTCCAGAATTACTGCACATTGAGGTGTGGCAGAGAGGCAGGATGAGAGCTCTCGGGCATTTTAGGGGGACAGGTGTTTTATGTTTGGTGTGCATGTGCAGGAGTTAGTGGAAAGGTATGTGCGTGTGTGTGCGCATGTGTGTGTGGGTGTTTGTGTGTGTGTGTATACCCTGCGTGGTCTGCTGAGGGCCTGACAGAGGTAATCACTCAGTGAGATGGAGGGACGAAGCAGCTTTAAACGTCAACTCTGTTTTAGGCTTCACTGCATAACCAAATAATGCTCTGTGCGTCGCAGAGGCTAATAAGGCGTATTCCTTTTCCGAGCAACTCAAGGGGAAAATAGCCTTCCTGCCTTGAAAAAAAGAAAAAAAAACTTTTACAAGATAGAGACTTTTTTTTTTTTCTTCTAAGCTGACAAATAAATTGCATGAAATTTGAATGGTTTTTTTCTTCCTTTCCATGCTGCTGGGAGTGGAAATGACACATTTCACTGCCCCTGCAATGTCTTCATATGGGTATTTATCAGCCCCAGTGACTTCTGGCTGTGTTAATAATCCCATAGCACTGGTGTAATGGATTCAGCCAAACCCCTGCTTTATCCCAGGTATCCTCCCTTTCTCCCACTAAATCCACAGATTATTACAGAAATACTTTTTCTCTCTTATACTTGTTCTGTCAAATTAGCTCTTTTAGCATCCTGGCCCTTTGGAGGAATTACAGGACTTATTTGGTTTTTGCTGAATGCTGGATAATCACCGGTTCACTGTGGGGTTTTAGACTTAAGGTTTTAGAAATGAAGCTCAATCTATCTCCCCTCTCTCTGTCTATCTCACTGAGCTTAAAGTCTCCCTTTTTTTTTTTTTCTTTTTTTTTTACAGATGATGCTATGACTAGAGGCATGTCACAATTGTTTTAATTAGTCTTTAAATCTTGTTTTACAAGTTTAGTTCGAGTTTAAGTTTTATTTTCTTTTTGTTTCCATGTTAGTGTTATTCTTTTTTTTTTT
>CAAKHG010016073.1:39965-70905 GCA_901007715.1 Dactylopterus volitans | reverse complement strand
CGAAAGATTACCGATGTTGTGCTGTGTTCACACCGTCAGCACTGTTTAGTCTAATTAATTCTTGGATTCAGTTTTTGTTTCTTCATAAATATTTTTGCTATCTTTGACGTGAAATGTTTCATAAATTATGTTCAGAGTGGTTTTGAAAATGTGTTGTTGAAACCCGCAGAAGCTGACTACACTGACATGCACAAATAGTTTAGGCAGGTGTGGGGGAAAAAAATGCTCTAAAGTAAGAATGCTTTGACAAATGGTGTTAATTTATTTTTTTCAATTAAGAAGATTTTGAATGAACATTAGAAAAATCTAAATCAAATCAGTATTCAGTGTAACCACTCTTTGCTTAAAAACAGCTTTATCCTTCTAGGCACATTTGTACACAGTTTTTGAGGGCACTGGGCAGGTAAGTTCTTCCAGTCATCTGAGAGAACTAACCAAAGATCTTCTGTGGATGGAAGCCGCTCAGATGCTTCTGTCTGTTCATGACTCCCTAGGTTCATTTGCAGAAACACAGCCCCAGAATTTGCAAGGAACCTCCACCGTGCCTCACTGCTGCCTGCAGACACTCATTATTGTTCTGCTCTCCTTCCCTTCGGCAAACAAACTGCCTTCTGCTGCAGCCAGATATTTCAGATTTTGACTCGTCAGTCCAGAGCACATGCTGGCTTTTTCCTGCGCCGCAGTTCATATGTTTTCATGCACAGCAGAGCCGTTCTGCCTTGTTTCCATGCCAGCAGAATGGCTTTTTGGTCAGAATTCTTCCATGAAGACCACTTCTGGTCAGACGTCTCTGGACAGTAGGTAGGTGTACCTGGGTCCCACTGGTTTCTGCCAGTTCAGGGCTGATGGCTCTGCTGGGCATCTTCTGATTCCAAAGGGAAGTAAGCATGATGTGCCTCTCATCTGCTGCAAAAATTTTCCTTGGCCGACCACTGCGTCTGAGGTCTTCATTGTTGCCCACTTCTTTGTGCTTCTTCTAAAGAGCCTGAACTGCACATCTTGAAACCCAAGTCTGCTTTGCAATCGCTGCCCGGGAGAGGCCTTGCTGAGTATAACCACCTTGTTGCTGTGCGCAGTCTTGACATGTTGACATGAAACTGTCCTCCACAACCTCACCTTGGTAGCAGAGTTTGGCTGTTCCTCACCCAGTTTGAAGCCTCCTAGAGAGCTGGTTCTGTTTCAGTTATTGACTGTGTTTCAAACTATTTATGAAAATGATAGTTATAACCACCTGTTTGGTATAATTGGTTGATCAAACACCAGACTATAATGCTGCAAAATCTTTGTTCAAGTATACCATAAGAACTGATGCTGGTGGTCACAACAAATATTGATTTGATTTAGATTTACCCTCCGTTCACTCACTTTGCATTTTTCTGTAAATTGATACAAATGAACAATTAAAATGTATGATTTTTAAAGCATTTTTTCTATACAGCATGTTTTCACACCTGCCGAATACTTCTGCACAGGACTGTGTCATTACTGAATTGTTTATAGATATCACAGTTAGGCTATAACTACATTATCATTTTTATCTGAAGAGTCTGAATTTTCAAGTTTATCAGATAAGGGATTTTTAAATACAGTTTTCTTGCATATATATGTGTTGCTATTTACTGCAATTTTGCAGTCACTGTTGGATGACTCTCAAGTTCGGGATAAGACGGTTTCTCTGTTGTGTGATGTGCTGAAGGTGTGAAGTGGACGGACATGCACCGCTTGGCCGACCGGGTTCACCTGGAGGAGCTGGTGAGGATCGGTATCCTGGAGGGCAGCGTGGACGACATGATGAAGGTTCATATGGGCTCCGTCTTCATGCCTCATGGTCTGGGACACCTGCTGGGCATCGACGTGCACGACGTGGGAGGCTACCCTGAGGTAAGCACAGCTGACTCACATACTCAGGTTACCACCAGCCGAGAGTGTTGTATCAATCGAAGTCTCCTGACGGTGCAAGAGCACACACCATTTTCCTGGAATATTGATGCGGCATCAATATCGGAGGTGAGAACTGAGAGACCATCAAAGCGACCTGAAGTAACAGGTTCTGGCCCTTTTATGAAAGCACTTGGTTTGCACTTTTGGAAAAATCATTAAAAAAAAAAGAAAAAGAAAACATAAAGGGGAACAGAATTTCTTCTGTTGACCAGGGAGTGGAGCGTATAAACGAACCTGGACTGAAGAGTCTTCGAATGGGCCGCCTGGTGCAGGAGCGGATGGTCCTCACTGTGGAGCCCGGAATCTACTTCATCAACCACCTGCTGGATCAGGCCCTGGCCGACTCGGCCCAGAACTGTTTCATCAACAACCAAATCCTGGCTCGCTTCCGCAACTTTGGAGGGGTGAGTCAACCTTCAGCTTAATTTATCTCTGTTTGTTTTTCAGGACTTGATTCTAAAACATGGCACTTTTTTGGGTTATTTACAGAAGCAACCTCATCAGAACGTAAATTGAATGAACAAATGGTTCCTCTTATGAATTGGAGATGCAAAACTCTCTTTCTATCCCATGCCATATCTGAGCGTGTCCGCTGACAGCCAATCAGAAGGCTTGCTGAGTGGCTAATTTGCATTGTTTTATCCAATTTAGCCACATGCCTGTCAAGCGTCACATGAGGGCTACAAGTAGAAGAGAGCAAATAGGGATGGAAATTTCCCGTTGTGACGTCTTGTTAAATTCCTTATCCTAAAATTGTGAGTCAGTTTGTCTCACAAAACTGCGTTTTCAAATACACTTTTTAATTTCACCTGTTAATCAGGAATTTAGTGATATAAGTTTAAATTTATTGATGTTTTATTTATGAATGTATTTGCATTTTTTTAAAAGGGGATTTTAAATTCTCATTTAAGTTGAGCTTTACTTAATTTACAAATGACAATATATGAATAATTTTTTGTTTTACAATACTCGTTTTAAAACTCCCAATATTTTTATGTGTTATTAAAGCCTTACTGCTTCCACGTTCAACTCCATTTATGTACGGAGCCACCTCACGTTCAGCATTTGAGTTTGTGATATGGTTTGATTTGTATGTTGATTTGTTTGCCTTTGAATATCTTTGACCTTTGCGCCCTTTAGCTGACCCCTACGTGACTGTGTGCAGGTTCGCATTGAGGATGACATTGCAGTGACAGCCGATGGAATCGAGCTGCTGACCTGCGTCCCTCGTACCGTGGAGGAGATCGAGGCGTTCATGAGCGACTCCGGTAAACACTTCAGCCCGGTGACCAGCAGTGAGGGAAACGTCTGAGCCCGCAGCTCCAAAATCAAGAGCCAGATGAGCATCACAAATGCTCCTCTGAGACCATGAAATCATATCTCGTCATATTCCGCCACATAACAGATACACAATCAAGACTATTAATCACTCAAAGCAGAATTAGCACGGCATAAGCGAGCATCTGAAGCTCTAAAGTTGGTTTTAAAGTCTTTGTAAAAGTCACTTTAATGATAGTATAAATATTACTATTATTAATAATAATTATGCTGCTTCTTGGCCAGGTCGTCAATGGGAGTGAGTCAATTGAGAACCAATTGACTCACGTGGATATATAAAGGTTAAATTAAAAAAATAATAATGCTTTAATACATGAAGTCTTTTAAGAACCACTGTTGTAACCTCAATAAATGAGATTCATTTGCTACAGTGGATATTATTACTTGATGTAGTTTGTCTTTGATATGAAATTCTTTTTTTTTTATTTTGTAAGTTTACACATTTGTGCATTTGGCCTAAAGGTTTCTCTCAATAATTACCCGATTACTCATCTGCCAGACAAATATTTTCTGAAGGAACAGTATTAAATAAATACATGCTGTATGATTGTTGCCATACTCCTGTTTTCCTTTGGTCAGATGACTGGGATCAGACCTAATTTCATCATCCTCAAAGTTAAGTTACCCTCGATTCCAGTGCAATATTTTAGAGTTATGACATACAGGATTTGTATGGAAGCAATATAAACTAGCTTCAGTCGCTGTCCATAGAACCACCAAAAGTGAGAGTGCAGATCAAGGTGATACACCAACGAAACATCAGTGCCTCATGCAACCCCACTTCAAAAAAAAAAGCAGACCTCACCTGCGTTCTATCAACAGCAACAACCGTATCAGTGTAGCTTCAACCACAAACCTCTTGTTGTTATACCACCTTCATCAGCCTCACATGGATCCGATCATCACTCTAACTTCAGCAAAACTCACCCTGCAAGTGTCGCCAAGCTGCATCAGCTATGAAATCACACCAGTATGCTGTAGAGAATACAAATGATTAGTCATGTTTATTTCAGAAAAAAAAAAAAAAACACTTCTCGTGAAAATCAACACATAAAATCAAAGTCAATCTTGCGTGAGGTGCAGCCGTACGCGGAACACTGATGGATTCTGCAAATCTAGCTTCTTTATTGTTTTTGGAACCAAAATGCATGTTTCTTTTAGTCTGAATTCATGTCAACTTGAGCTCATGTGATGATACAAATGCAGAACTCACTTTATAGAGAGACACAATCAGCTATAATATGAGAAAAGTTGAATATTGAAACGTACAGCATGTGTGTGTGTGTGTGTGTGTGTGTGTGTGTGTAACTGTCAGGAGGTGTTAAAGACCATCCAGATTAATGGGTTTAAATACTGCAGTGATTTGGATTTACAATCTTGATAAACGGTGCGAAAATGCTGAGTTTGATTAGTGATTTCATCTGGAGCAGGAATTATACAATTGTGGAATGATCATCTCCCACAGACAAAAAAAACAAAAAAAAAACGTTTTTTTTTTCACCTCAACAAAAACACATTAGGCTTTCTAACCACATGCCTCTGCCATCCAGCAAGCTGTGGTCTAATAATGCCTTCATTCAGTTTTGAGGCTGTGATTGGTGGAGAGGCAGCGAAAGTTTCATTCCTTCAGCCAATAAGAGGCAGCCAGTGAACACCAGCATTCTCCCCAGAGAGCCACACTAATAAATAAGGACAGATTTTCTTTTTTTTCTCGTCAGTTTGCTTGAAGGACTGAGAGCCTGTTAAAAAAAAAAAACAACACTATCATTCACTTGACATACATACATATATACAAACATTTTACATAGATGAATTTACACGTCGTAGCTGTGCAGACAGGCGAGCTGGTGGATGCAACTGATTGAACGATAAGATATTTTCCTTAAGCTTCACTGCAGAAATGCATAAAAAAAAAAAAGATACACCATCATCATCATGAGGCAGGTTTGATGCGCAGCGACTGGAGGGAGGTGTTCACCCTCCTCAGTCTGATGAGGCTACATATCTTTGGTCAATAAAGTGGTTGTTAAATAGTTGATAGTAGGTGATAAAGTTTCAACTTCATGTGACGGCGCGCCATAGTCTGCAGACTGCACAGAACTCGCTAGAATGACAAAACAACACGTTTCCAGCAGCTCTCATTTTCATACGGAATCCACAAAGAGACGCTATTAGATGTAAACTGATGGGTTCCGTTTCAAACCCAAGTAGTCCAATGTCCGATGACGGTTCCTGGGCTTCCAACTCTGTTTTATTCAGATAGTGGATAGATTTTCCTGTCTTTCAGCAGCTGGCTCCAAATGAACCAACATAAATGTTTCTTCTTTTGTTAACATCTTCGGCAAAAACCGTATGTCCGTGTCCATTTTTAAGGGACGATCAGGCCGCTCCGCTCCTGTGGCCGCCCCAGGAACAGAGCTGAGTCTGGCCCAGCGTGGAGCTCGGAAACCCCGGCAGGGTGCTGCTAGCTGCGGCGGCCATGCTGAACTGACCATCTGTGGGGCACCCGTGAGCATGACGCGCAGCACGTGGTCCTGTAGTAATCGTACACGCAGAGGCGCGCCTGGACCACCACATTGCAGTTGAAGTACTTGTCTTTGCAGTTCTCATCTGAAACGCACAAAAAAATGTTATTTGTTACTGCCAGAAGAATCTGTATATGATCCTTCATTTACCCAAATCTGGCTGCAAATACACGGTTTTCAAGGATGGGACAGAGCGTTTACTCCCCATGACCCTTGTTTCGCCAATAATCCAGGTCAGTTAAACTCCAGGTGATAACTGACCTATCTGAGGCGTGCATGTCTCCGGGTTACAATCTTCCCTGTCTGCAGGTTTCAGCTGCTCTTCACATCCGTCGCTGGGCCGCATGTCGTCAGACAGGCAACGCACCTCCCGCACACGGAAACCTCCCTCGCATGTCTTTGAACACTGCAGGGACGGGCAACACTTAGTGAAACTACACCCTAAAAACCAAAGCTCATACCACTACTAATTATTCGGTTCAAACCTTTTTAATATTGCCATCCACACTGGAAGTCTTTGTTCATTATGCTATTTGCAGTCTTTTAAGATCAATGTATTAGATTGTTAACTGGTGGGTGGAATAGATGAATAGTGTCTAAACAGCGGGGGGGCGGCTTTCATAGCTTACAGCGCTCCAGTCGGTGTGGTACCACTTTGCTCCACAGGCTTTGAGGCTGCAGCTCTGCTGGCTGAGCGGCCGCTCCAGCGACGAGCACTCGTACGGCGGCATGACGGTGAACCCATCCTCTGAACTCATCAGACACACCACTGACCTCTGCTGGCTGCCTGGGCCACAATCTGCAGAGCACTGGGGGCAGGGGGACACACCGCGACAGCTTTGGATTTGATTCAATGAAGCAAAATGAAGACAAGTTTGGGGGGAAATTGTACATGTGTCAATGTAAAAATCACAGTGGAAGCTAGGTTATTTAGCTATTGCAGACAACTTCCCCGTCAGCCCATCTGAAGTCCTCATACCTGGCTCCAGGGGCCAGTGAACCACTCCATGCGGTTCTCACATGGGCCGTTGTTGCAGACCTGAGAGTCCGCCGGCCGCTCGTTGCCACACCCCTCCAGAGGAAGGCTGCTGATGTGATTGGTCAGGCAAAGGACGCCGCGGGTACGTACGCCCATCCCACATTCAGCAGAGCACTGTGGAGTAAACACTCATTTACACCCCGTGTTTGATCAACAATGGACGACTACAGTTTTTGGCTTCGACCAGAGCTCCATCTCCGATGCTGCTGAAATTAGGCCGTAGCCAAAGTCAGTAAACTAAGGAACAACCTACAAACCTACATGAAAAAACACAATTCCTTTTTTAGCACTGTCTAAGAGTATTTGAATTACTCTGCTATCACTCAGCGCCCTGGTTCGCATCACGTGTTGGTATATTGCGCTAATTTCTCAAATTGTTTTTGCATGTAGTGGTCAAGGGAATTTGTTGTTCGTAATGTTTTATTTCTGAATAATGTCCTTGTTAGAAAAAAGACATCAGGCCTAAGATGATCTGTCAGTCTTCACACAGTTTATGGTCTCAACCACCCGTTAAATCAGCATCTACGATAAGAAATGTGCTCGGAACAACTGAGCCCATTTGATTTTCTTTCTTTCTTTTTTTTTGTTAAACACTAACAGGGCAAAACATTGCCTAGAATCGAGCAGTTTGTGAAAAACAGTATTTTATGGGTCATTTCCTGAAAGTCTCAAGTGGATTTGGTGAAATTGTTCATTCATTCCTTTCCCATTATACGCTAAGTGGCCACTTTCAGGTACACATGTTTAACTGCTTGTTAATGCAAATGCCTCATCCGCCAATCACACGACAGCGATTCATTCAGCCATGTAGACATTTTCAAGACAACCTGCTGAAGTTCAAACCGAGCATCGGAATGGAGAAGAAAGGTGATTTAAGTGGCTGTAAAAACGTGACATGGCTGTTGGTGCAAGGCAGGCTGGTCCGAGTATTTCAGTAACTGCTGATCTACGGGGGTTTTCACTTGCAACCATCTCTAGAGTTTACAGAGGATGGTCCCAAGAAGAGAAGACGTCCAGTAAGCAGCAGTTCTCTGGGAGAAACTGCCTTGTTGGTAGAGGGGAATGGCCAGACTGGTTCATGCTGATTAAAAATAAATAAATAAAGCTAACAGTTAGCAAATTATACACTCATTACAACCGAGGTCTGAAGAAGAGCATCTCTGACAACACAACACAGCGAACCTTGAAGCAGATGAGCTACAGGAGCAGAGGACCTACCATTAGGTGCACCTTGTTTAAAGTGGTCGGTGACTGTATTGTCACATTATAATTGAGTGTTTTCAGGGGGTCTTCAGTGTTTTTGAAAACGAAAAGTTCATTTGTGTTCTCTGATCCTTAGTTTCCCATCAGCAGTCATTATTTTTTTATTCCATTATCATTCAACTGAAAACATGAGGCAAAAGCAGCTCTGAGTCTCTGATACGCAGTATCTCCTGGATCAACCCCTTCTAATATTCTCTATTTTTAAAATTGTGACTAAAATCCTTATTTGCACTTCTGAATTAATTTTCTACAGTGCACACGAGGACGTCGGATTCGCAGCTTGTGGTGACAGTAGTTGCATGGCGTCTATGAGGGCGTCTATGAGGGTCTCCAGCAGGAGGAGAGCCTCGTTCGTCATCATGAGAGTGGCGGACGGCTTTGACACTCATCTGTAGGTGGCGCCACTGTCCAGGTTTAACTAGTCACCCTCCTGTTTGCTCCGTTGCCAAGTTTCACGGTTAACCATCTATCTGGCAACATCTGTATATCTGAGATCTGGGTGTCGTCGGGGTACAAACAGCAGCTCTTGTTATCGGACATGGGTGGAGGCTAATGGGTCTCTCACTGGTTGTGAGTGCATCACCTACCCTGCTGCCCCACTCGGTGTAGAACCAGCTCTTGGCACAGGCTCCCATGTCGCAGTTCTCGATGTCGACGGGCCGCAGATTCATGTTGCACTCCTCGTCAGGAACAAAGTCACCCACGTTGCTGACACAGTGAACCTCTCGTGACCTCTGACCCAGCCCGCATGGCACCGAGCACTGCAGGGGCACAAGGCCATGTGGTTAACACCGACCCTTCAAGGTAGCTGTGACAAGTAGGCTGCTTCTTTGTGGTTGTTTCGTGAGTGGCTTTATTTAATGCGATCTCTTTCAGAACTGTGTGTGGGCTGCTCCCTGCAGTGTGCAGCGAGTTAGTGCTGACGTGAGTGATGCTGAAAGGAATATTTGGAATATTATAAAGTATATTTGTACATAGGAACTAAATGTTAAGTTTTTTTTGTGAGTGATTCTGATTCTAGTTAGCCTTAAACGTGCCGGCGAGCAGATTTTGTCCCTCTTGGACCTTTGCCGACAGCGTCGCATTGGTAGAGGTGAAGCTCTGCGGTAAGAGCTGGGGCAGCACACTCACAGCGGTCCACTCGGAGCGGATCTGCCACTCGCTGCAGATCTTCAGCTGGCAGGTGCTGGCGGTCTCCGGCCGCTCCAGGTGTCGGCACTGGCTCGTCTGGACGTTGAGAGTGTGGTTGGCGTAGAACTGCCGGCACAGGACCTGCCGGTGCTGCATGCCCAGGCCGCACGTCTTGCTGCATTCTGACCACTCTCCGATATCCCAGCTACTCACACGAGAACACGTCATTAAGAGGGTGCGCTCTCTGATCACACTTAACCAATGATTTGCTCATTTGAAGATTATTTTTGGCAAGGCAATGAGCGTCAAAACTTCCAAGAGGAGGTTTAACCACGACAGTCCTTCTCCGCCAGTCAGGGAGCACCCTAAGCTCCCTGCAGGCTTTGCAAACCGGTGAGGGCAGATGCCATCATTTGACACTACTGGCGTTAAATCGCTATTCATTCACCTCCCAGTGGCGTTGCATTTCTGATCTGAATTCCCCGGTCATTGTGGCATGAAGGTGGAAACGCTCGCATTCAGCAGTGTTCACAGGTATAAGCAGGCACACGCAGGAGTGGAATGTGGACTCTTACAATGCTGGGCAGGGCTGCAGGTTGCAGGGCTCCTCCTGCGGGGACGGTTTGCTGCTGCTGTCGCACAAAGAGTCCGATACCTGGACGAGGCTCAGTCGGTGGATGCAGTGAAAAGTGGAGTGTCGGACACCTAGAAAGCACATATTAGATCTGATCATTACATCCGAGTTATAGACAAAAACAAAGTATTTTCTACAGGAAGACCCGGAGTTGCTTTCAGTATAATATATAGCACATAGTTAAATAATACATGCGATGATATCTCAAGGAATAGAATCAGGTCAGCTGGGCCTGGTTATGTGTCTGGAAGACGATGTTCCCCTTAGCCAAGTGGGCCTCATCAGTTCATGCTGTTCCCGAGACGAGAAGCTGGTCGGACTGGTGGACGGGGAGATTCGAAATGTTGTAACTTCAGTAGGTGTCACCCACCATCTTAGATGTTAACGACAGCCGGTCTCGTTAGTGCTGCAATGCGCCGTAACAGCCGCGGTTGCAGTCGTTAGGGGCGCGTGTGGCCAGTCGTGAACGGCCGTCGTCAGGATCATTAGTCATACGAGGTCATTTGTGAATGTCCATGACTCTTTGATGACTTGTGAGAAAGTCTTCTTGGCTACATGCAGTGATGATGATGATGTAAGGAGCATGCTCTCCTTTGGCAATAATTGTAAGTCTGAATATCTGCAATTAAAATATGCATTCTGAAGACAAACTGCAGCATCTAACCTTTACCACAGGAGGCACTGCACTCCGTAGCACCAGCCAGTTTCCAGTTGTGGTCCAGCTCTCGTCTGGGAGGCTTCACAGCAGGAACCTGGGCATCAGGGAGGTGAGGCAGGTATCGCCCACCGACTGCTGGGTTGTAGTTTTCCTGGTGGGAGTTGCCGTGACGGTCGGACTCACCCTGTCTGTCCACAGCGTTTCCTGAGGCAAGGACACGGGAGTTTAGACGGACAAGGGATAATCAGATAATTGGGAAAATTATAAAAAAAAAAATGTATGTGTTTTTCATTCTATGAGAACAAGCTGAATGTTGGGGTAGGCTGCAGAGGAGAGCGCAAGCAAGCAGGGGCTTCAACTTTCCACTCTCTTAATTCTTCGTAGACATCTGACATCATGTTTTTTGGTTGTTTTTTTTCCGAACTCCTCCACTTGTTTCTCGGAACGTGCGTGTGTTCGTCAAAGGCTCTGTAAAACATTTGCACCCGCATCTCCTGATACGTGGTGGCGTTTCGCCGCTGTTTCTCATCTATTGCGGCATCTATCCACATGTGTCTGGTGGGTTTTTTTGACTGCCGCCATATGTGTTTTACATTCATGTGGACGTTCTTGCCTGCTGCCTCTTGTCTGCCATTGGAAGACTGACTGGCGAGACGAGTTAACAGCCGGCTGAGTCAGAACTTATTCCCCAAAGGTGTCTCAGTTCCCATGAAGCACATTAACTCTTTTTTGAAAAAGGTAAAAAAAAACTAAAAAAAAAATTGTAATAAAGACCTCAAGTGATCATAAACTTTTCACTTTAACCTATTTTAGTGCAATAATGGTCATATAGAAATGAACTAACTGTTGGTTGGATAGGTGGAAAACTGAAATAAGATGCAGAAAGGTTTGATGTGGAGTGTGTAAAGGAACGTCGTGGATCTGTCAGGTACAAACTGTGGGAGGTGCAGACGGAGTCTCGGCTACCTTCTGGTTTCTGGCTTGGTCGCTGAGGGCCGACCGGATTCTCAGATGGGACGATGTACTCATAGTGAATCCCAGGGTTCGGCTGCTGGAAGATCATCTGGTGGAAAGTGGGTAAGTTCCAATCAATGTTAACATCTTCCCTTAATTTGCTAAGAAATCGCTGTGTTGATACACAGACATGTCTCACGAATAAAAGAGTCTGTCAATATCTGTTTCATCGCTCACATAAACATCCAGGATCTCATTGGTGGGCCCTTCCGCAAGAAAGGACTCGCCAGCTGTGTTGCTGATTTCATTGGGCCGGCGGTAGGTGAACATGGTCCCGCCTCCCTCATACTTCCCTGGCCGGTCAATGGCCCAGTTTCCATTAATGATGGATCGCCCCGATCGGCTTCGGAGAGCTGGAGGAGCCGGAGAGAATAACCACACAATCACCACTGACAGACCGGAGCTCCAACGAAAAGGAAAATATTGCCCCAATCTTTCCATATAATTATTGTTGAATGTAAAACCATTTAGGCATAATATAGTTTTTAGAAAAAGCTCAGATGCGGCTATATGACAGCTAACTGAACAAACGCTCTCGCATGCACTTCCAAAGCAACGTCTTTCATAAACATGATGATTTGTTTGTGCTGGCAAATCTTTCGCGCAAATCCTGTAACCAAATCTCCAAAGACGTTTCCCCCTGATTCCATGGATTAAGTAGACGAGGCCATTAGAAAAGCATTAGAAGTGTAACGTTAGACCGGCTTGTAAAAGAGTGTTTGGACAACTAAAGGCACATTAGAGATGCACAGCGCAGAGCAGAGGCCTTTTGAGGGAAAGTCAAGGACGTGGTTGAGGATTCCTGCTCCAGCTGAATCACAAATGAAATTAACATTTTTAGATGGCCCAAGTTTTCAAAAAAAAAAAAAAAAAAAATAAATCTAATTCCTGAGTTATTTTCAGGCTGTGAATCAAGTTTAAAATTGCGAACAGTGGTCTTATTTTGGAAGATTTCGGAGGCCTTACATTGATCTGCCTCTACAAGCGTTGTCCAAAATGGTGGTTACGTCATCGTATGCATGTTTGAGCATGTGGGGCTGTAGATCAAATCAAAGAAAGTAGAACCTATCAAGCAGCTTGGATTTAAAAGGTCTCAGCTGGATCCATCCTTGCAGTGCTCCTTGTTCTTTCTTTCTTTTTTTTTTCAAACAGAGTGGTGAAATTCCTCACCTTAATTAAAGAGGATGCTGAGGCTTGAGGGGAAAGATCCTCTAATGAAAGCGTGTTTATGCACTTTCTTCAAGGGAAGCAGCCCTGGGGAGGGCAGGGGGGGGGTAACAGGGTCGTCCCCTTCCTCCTCTGAGCCTGCCGCTGAGCCGGGGCATCGCTCCCATTAAACAATATCTGACATTCCATCAGTCACCTCTGAAAATAGCCCTCCACCGTGTCCAAACCGCTGCACCTCTACACCCAAACCAATTGTTCACGTGGCGCGTTTCACCGTGAGGCTCGACGGGAGGCCGCACGCGGGAGACGCGCCAGCAAAGTGGCGCCGCCGCCGCCGCCGCCCCAGCCTGCTTAATCTGCCTTTTTAATCAGACAAATCTAATTAATTCAACAAGCAGCTGCCACCTGCGTGGAGGCGCCGAGCCGCGGCGAGCGGAATCAAGCTGTCAAGCGTCGGCGTTAGCTCGAGATCAATAGCTCCCACGTTCAGTCGCGTCTGTATTTTTCCGTATCAGATTTAATCGTTGCCGTAAACACGGTTTTCGGATGATCAGTAGCGATGCATCCATCCACCTTCACCTTGATCTCCTTTCATTTCCTGGCAATAGCTAAGACCTTTTAGTAAAAAAAAAGACCCGTTTCTCAAGCAAACTGGCAGATTCCAAAATAATTGTAGAACCCCCCTCCCCAAAAAAAGGTTAATGTGAATGCAGGAAATGCACTCTGATATATGTTGTTTAGCCCGGTAACAGCTGGAACTATCTGGGTTCATCCCTCACGTGCAGCACATTCATGGAGGTTTTGTCCCTGCGTGGAACCTTCTCACGGCCTCCATCTGCACAGCACAACAGCTCCGCCCTTCCCATTCCTTCTTCAGTGTGAAGCCACCGACAAATGAAGAAAGAAAATTAAGCACGTTGCTGGCCTCTTACTTCCCTTTCATGTTTTTTTATCGGCGCGCTGTATCTCCGGTCGCCCCGACTCATTCGGTTCCGAACAGATGACACAGTTGTCAGATGTGGTGGGGTTCTTGAAGCATGCCTCTCATTCTGCTCACCACCGATCGCTGAGCTTTTACCCTTCATCTGAGTCCTCCCTCACTCAATAAGCTGGGATATTAGGAAACAGATGACAAGTTGGTCAGATCTGGCGCTTTTACACTCGTTGCCACACAGCGCCTCTAATCCCACCATCGCCATCAATCAATAGGCCGCGCGGGGAGCCGTTACATAACTGCCGGTGCATAATTGCAGCAGCGGGACTTTATTGATGATCTCATCAGGGCTCTGTTTTCCATGCAGTGCTTACATGGTGTTGTCGATGGTGCAGGCAACGGCCTCCCGGCCCGGTCGCACCTGGCAATTACACGGTGGTGAGCTGGAGCATGATGTCTGCGTGTGGTCTGGGGAACATTGACTACAAAAGTCTCACCATGTTACCTATAATACTTGGAGGGTGAAGTCAATATGAAATAGGACGCCAGTTGGGTAACTTAACTTAAGACTCTAAAAGTAGAGGAATCAAACTCTAAGGATCTGCTCCCCATTTCCAGCATTACTCATCCCTCCTAGGACGTTGAGATGGGTTCCATCTCTATCCGTCTGGATTTTTAACTGAAAAACCCATTTTGACTTAAAAATTGTACACAAGGCAGCCATATCTTGGTTCTCCTCAAAGATGATCTGGATCCAGATTCTACAATTTTTTTTTAAAGAATTCTTCACAGTCAAACACTTTTTTGTCATTTTCACTGAGAGCACATTTTCATTTCTAAATCCATCTTTTCTTTTTTCCTGACCTCAAATTTGTACACAACACTCATATTAGATATTTACACTCAGTCTTCATTCTTTTTCATATAAGATGCAGTTTTAGCCCTATCAAACGTTCTGCGGGAGCAGCACCCGAATGCCAACCAAGTCACGCAACATTCAGATATTTCGATTTATCACATTTAATATGCGCTGCTTATATCTTGCTGTGGTCTTAGGAGCCCTCTTGTGGCCATTACGAGCATTGCTAACTGGCAGAGGAGGTGGTTGTTATTGTATGAAGATTAAGGTTTATTTGAGTGGTCTGGACTGTTTTTCTGCCTTGTTTTCTGTCTGTTTAATTTCATTCAGACACCACGCACACACACACACACGCGCACACACACACACACACAATTGCAGAAATCATCAAAGATTGTTGACTTAACTCCTGGACTGCTGCAGTCTTTCTAAGTGAAGATTTAGGCCAGACTTGTATAAGCCAACATCTATAACTTATTTCACACTGTGGTCATTAATACCAGCAGGAAAACACCCAGCTCGGCACAGCAGGGACTGGGAGCGACTATGATCATTTCCAGAGACCCAGAGCCTTCATCCCATCATCAGCTGGAGAAGTGAGAAGAACACTCTTAAAGAACAGCTGCATGAGGCAAACGGCTTTTTGGCTCTATAGTGTCGCTGGCAATTACCAGTTTGGTTTGATTCAAATCTGTGCTCGCTCCATTAGCCGGAGATGCAAAATAGCACCAGGAATAAAAGCTCTGAACAGCTGAGGGCGACGGTGGAGCTCAAGTCAGCTCCGGTTTGTCTGCTGCGAAACAACAAACGTGTCTGCCATCACGGTGTGACTTGGTGCATCGCGATACACTGCGTATCCACATTTCACCCGATCAAAATGACTGTGTTTTCCCCACCTAGGTAGTTGCGGCTCTTCACCATCTCTGTGATGTTGATCTTGGTGGCTCCCTCTGGGATCTCCACAATCTTGTGGTAGCCGATCTTGGACAAACTGTGCCTGTAGACCCCAGAGACCAGCCTGCAGGTTGTGTTGTCGCCTCCACACACCCCACACTTGTCCATCACCTTTCCAGATCCAAGATAGTCATCGCAGCCCAGACTCTGCGAAACAGAGGAGACCACATAATTTTAATGAGGGGATGAAGAGTGACGAGCATTGCAGTGAAGTGTCGCAGCATGTCTTCATTAAAATAGCCGTTCCGGGCTTCGTTATCAAATAGAAGTGATTAATTTGCCATGAGAAACCATTAGCAATGTAAATCCAAGCGACACCTGCACAGCTCGTATTATTAGCTACGATAATAGAATACGCAATTTGCAGGGATCTTATTACTTTCCAGAGGGCATAACTTTAACATGACTGTCTTTGGACTGATCCAAAAATTTCCTTCCTAATCATTTGGGGTGTGAGTTTTCTGTGTCACATTGGCGGTTGTAAATTACTGGAAACTTGGTCATGGTAAAAATAGAAGAGTTAACATCAGCAGTCCATAAATTCACTCAAACCAGCAGTAAAAGCAACTCGTTGTACAAACAGGTGGTGCGAGTAGACCAGTGAGCTGCCGGGCAGTCAGGCACACTGGGCCCTGGATACTGCAGCGTCAGGGTTTATCTCTACAAGGATGAATCTGACAGTGAGGAAACCACGAGCAGGCATCATGGAGCAGAAGACATATTCACGCTAAGTGTGACCCCCGTATGGGCCCACTGCTTGTTCTTTGCTGCCATGCGAACAGACTGGCAATGTCACTGGAGACGCTTTTACAGTCTAATTTGCTCCAACAAAACAGTCCAGTTTTGACTGACGCTGTCAAGGCATTAATTTCAACCACATCTATTTGTTTGTTAGCAGGATTAGAAAAAATGTGAGTGATCTTTGGTTAAACTTGGTGGATGGGGTGTAACGTGGATCAGGGAAGAACTCAAAACTTGGGGCTGATCCATTACACTTGGCAAATAACTGCTTTTTTTTTTTTTTGGGTGTTTTTTTTTTTTTTTTCACCAGTGGTTTTGGCTGACATCTTCATCCTCAGAATGCCCTTTTATCAGCAGTATTTCACAACAACTACAAGTCCAATTTTCGTGAAGCTTATTGAAGGATTGAAGTATGGGCGATGGAATAACCCAGTGCATTTTGGGGTAGATCCCAACATTTCCCTCAGGATATTTGATTAAGAGCTTGGTGGGGAAAATGTGCTGTAATTGCTTCTAATTTTACTTAATGTTTATTATTGAGGTTGTAGTTTGCAGTGGTGTCAGACTGGACTGCCTCATATGGAGACATGTCCCGAATATTTTGGCTTTCCCATTTATACACATGAGGGAGGCAGAGTATTAAATCACCTTTCCAGTACAACAGCACGAATTATAAACAAAAAGTAGAATTATTACTGACAGTGTCAACAGAAACCGAAGCTATAAACTTAATAAAAGTAGAATTCACTGCTGAACTGTTGTGTTTGACTGCCATACCCTGTACAGGCATACGTAATAAATCGACCACAGAGCACCCGCTCCCCACGTCCATAAACATAATTTCAGGTAGAGCAACTCCCCAGGCCACGCAGATCAGTCCTGAGGTGTCAAACCAAACTCTGAAGACGAATGACAAAAACAACATCGCATGAAGTGTCTAATAAGTCATAAAAATAGTGGAAATCCACACGGGTTTAAGCTGATCTGGAGAGGCAGTAAGTCAGCTGCAAGCAAGACGTAGCGAGGAGAGGCGGGGGGGGCCGAAGGGAGGTATGGCACGGGGTGATGAGGGGAGAAATGGTGGCCAGGGGACGACTATGGCGGTGAGCTTGGGAGGAGAGTCTGGCTCTCCAGACTGCTCCCTCTGCTCTGAGACAAAACAAACATGAAGCACCATCTTCCCCACAGGAAATAAGCGCTGAAAGAAAAGGACTGCGAACGAGTGTGGGGGGGGGGGGCAGAGACGCTTGTGTGGGCAGCGAGGAATGACACAGTCCGGCTCCGGGTTTGATAAAGCTGCGACAAAAACGACATCGTTCATGGAGACGCCGCCGCATGTCGTGGTATTAACGTCGCGCGTCAGCGAAGGCGTTCCGCTGGGGACGGTTTGACCAACCGCAATAAGTTCATAGTGGAGAACAACTAAAAATGCAGGCTGCTCGCGGCACGACTGCCGGCGAATCTCCTCCGCGTCTCCACTTTCACCATAAATGCCTCCAACCTAAAACGGCACAGATACAGCAGCCTGACAAAGGGAAGAACGTTCCTCTCATAAAAGCAGGACTGACCCTGGGGAGATGATGTCTGAGGCCATCTGGATGGCAAAAGTCTGGAATCAAGAGCATATCGCTGAAATGGCGACCCGGGCAGTGTTTTAATATCTGAAATCTAATTTGTCAACAGAATATTGTATGACTGCAGGCTTAAAAACACAGGTTTTCAATCTTATGCTGTGGGAAGAGCAAAGAGGTCTTACGCCCACGGATCAGGCGGAACTGCCCCCTAAGTCAGGGGACCACTTGATATCCAATGATTAACAGAACCGCTTCATTAAAATCAAGAAAGTGAGGATAACATCTGTTCAGTCTGCAAACGAGCGTGTCTGACCCACACTGCCAGACTATCAACATCAGGCCTCCGTGCAGCAGGTTTTGCTGGACTCTCACCAACTCTCCAAGAATTCCTAAATGTTGGGTGTTTGATGAAGGAGGCGGCGGCGGCGTCACTCTGAGACCACGTCAGTGCTTTCTCTGCGCTCCGTGGGTGGCTTATGCCTTCTGGTGGTGGGCGGAGGGGGGGGGGGATCACCCTGTTTTCAGTGGAACTATAACGGGATTTTTTTAAAACGTCGCTAAAGCCCACCTTCATCTGGAAATGGTTACGCGTGTCAAGAGAGGAGGAGTCAACCCCCAGTAAACACGAGAGCACTGAAAACAACAATCCTAAAGTAAATCCTAATGGTATTTTCCCACACGATGCAGCTGGGTTGAACTAGTCATATTGCAGAATTTTTTTTTTTTTTTGTCACACACGCACAAATTCACGCACAAATTCGCCGAAGGCGCATGTCTCTGGAGATTTCTGCTGTTGCAGTAAACATCCATGCAGTGAACATCCAGAATTAGACACAGACTTCCTGATGCGAGCTCTCATTCCATCACTTGTGTAAGAACAAGTGTTATGTGTTTGAGAGCTGCCCACATCTTTAGTGTTAACGGGTGAAATTTAACCCGTGATTTAACTCAGCCCGAAACAAAAAAAAAAACAATAATTTTCCTCCAATATTGTTCTTCACCTCCTAGCTAACTTAGTGTGTATTTATATCCATGTAAATGCGGTTTTAAATCGTATTTTACCGTTACTTTCGCAGTTTAAATAGTTTTTATTACTGAAAATAAACTAAGGCAAAGATATTGACTTACTGCTTTCAACATTACGGCCGGTAGCTGCCAAGCGACGCGTGAGCTGTCATGCTAAATGTTAATTGTAACGCACTCAATTGATATATTGATGTTATGTGATATGGGAGACCTCAAAAATAGTAGGAAGGCACTTAAGCGACTGAACCCAAGGCTGTCCTTCACTTCCTCAAGTTCAAGGCTAATGACACGGCCGCTACATGCTAATGAAGGAGCTGATATTTGTGTTGGGCATATCTGCCATTTTGCCTGTCAGAGGACCTTTTGTGAAAAAACAACTGTTAAGTATGAAATGGAAGTTGGGATATGCTGGATATGCTCTCTACCAGCTCGGGAGAGTAGCGTGTAGCTCTTTTGCTACTGAATGCACCACTGTGCTCCTCAGCTGCTAGCAAACGGATGAAGTGAACGGCTTATCAGCAGGAACATGTGCATGTTACTGCTGCAAGTGAAGTCCGTGACAACAGTGAAGAAAAAAAACAAACACTGAAGTTGCAGATTTGAAAACAGCCGGGAGGTGACAGAACTGCAGATTTGGAATGTGAATCATTGCTAATGTGAAGATATTGATTGGTGCAGCTTTAAGCCTTGTAAACTGTGGAACTATTATTACCTCTAATTTACCTTTGTGTGAAAGAAAATTTAATATCTGTGTTTTGTGGACAAATGAAACATTTGAGGACATCATTTTGGGCTCCGGTAAACACAATTTTCTGACACTTTATGGGACAAACAACAAATCAATGAATCAAGAAAATAACACATTAATCCACAACAAAATAGTCATTAACGACGACCCTGGAAAGTGATTTTTACAGAACATCTTGCAAACTAGTGCAAATGCCAGATAACGGGTAGTTTAACATTTTATCAGTGCAATCAGTGATATTTCGAATGAGGCTCTTGATCTAATTTGAGTTTGCTGTTTCTCCTGCATGTGTGCAGAGGCCACTCTTCCATGACAAGGAAACTTAAAAAGCGTGTGAATTTGTCGAAACCAGTATCAGACAGTTGGCATAAAGTGCTGCAAATATCAGATATTTGTATCTTTGCTTAACACTAAGCATGCACAAGTGATACGGTTGCAGAGGCACTAAATCCCTCCCAGGCAGCCCTGGAATAATATTGCATTTGCCTTGCAATAACAGCGCTTTTATCCATGTGGGGGACCGAGTTTGTGGTTCAACATTAGGAATGAAAATATGACTAAAAGGTTTATGCTCGGAATGTAATCATGCGCAAATTAACAGCAGGGGTAGATGACGCACGGTGTTATCTTTTGCGCCCCAGTGCAAGAAGTTTAAGACGGGGCGGAGTGTCTCGCTCTAAACCCTCTCAAAGCGGAGGGGAGTGCGAATCTGTTTGCTTAAGTGACTTTTGGGTACCACTTGAAAGTGGAGCGACTAAGTGAGGGCGAGCGGCTCGGGGGGAGTTGCAAGGGGAAGGCGACGCGCCACAAAATAAACACATCCAAAAAAAAATCCACAAGGAGACACTTTAGACTGCAAAGACGCCAGTTTCTGCGTGCAGCAGCAGCAGCTTTAGACTGGAGCGCAGACCTACAGCAGCCTCTAGATGTAGGTTGGTGTATTAAGGAGCCACATACACACATTATAGCCAGAGCTGGAATGGGACGTAAAGAGCAAGTTTTTTATTTATTTATTATTATTATTAATATTATCATTATACTTCCTGTAATTTTGGTAAGTTCTAAGAGAGGCTTTCTCAGCAGTGCACTCTCTATCAGTGGCTCGATCAAAGGTCATGACAAAACTGAGGAAAAACAAACCTTGCAGAATTTGTTATAGTGTGCAATTATCAGCACAACTTGGCAAATATCAGATAGTTTGCTTGGTTTTGTCGGAGGGATTTCCAGAGGAGAAGAGCCTGGTGCTAATCATCATCATCATCGTCTCATTACATTTTGGTGTGCCGGGCCGTGGCCAGCACATTGTTATCTCCCATTCACCACAAGTTCTACTCTCCCTTTCCATATAATCCTTATTACCACCGCCGCCACCATCATCATCGTCGTCGTCATCATCAACCACAGGTCCTGAAGAAGCTCCTCCAGCAAATGCATCAGTCTGCCTGACGTCCCTGTCTATTTTTTTGGCCCGCAATTACTCCACATCTGTGTCCAGTCACGATTATTTTCGCAGATGCCCTGTTCAATGGAAGCACTGAGCCCAAGGAGAAAGAGGAGATGTGAAGGCTTGATTGGACAAGCCAGCGCCAATTACGAAATAGATGAAAGGCAACAACAATGGGCCGTTTTATCTGTTTCTAGAGTCGTGGACGGTTGTTGCCAAAAAGTCACAGCAGCCCACCAGGAAAACGCCACAGTCCCGAATCCTGTAGCTTAAGCGTTTCTCTCCTTTGACCTTAATAAATAAGTTTTACTTTTGGACTGAGGTATCCTATCGTTATTAAGTTATGAAGATTATTAAGTTTTTGGACCGCGCATAACTCTTAACTGCTGATCTGGTTGTCATTATCATGTAAAGCAAACATTCCCCACGTTAATATTTTCTAGCCACAAAAATAAAATTTATTGGAGAGATGCTGACAGTCCAACCAATACTTTATAAATAAAATGTTTTATATCCAGTATCAGACCGTAAATCAGAGAGAATGAGGTTGACTGTTTTTGTGACCTGCTGCCTCTTTCCCAGGCCCGGAATAGTGTGCCAGGCTCGGCTCCGTCCTCACAAGGAGGTTCCCCGTAGGTTCGCAGGGATCAAATGATACCAAGACCACCGTGCTGCAGATGAAGGGACATCAACATCACTGCCATAGTAAAGCCTGTATTCTGATAGCAGTTTATGTTAAAAAAAAAAAAAAAAAAAGATGTTATCTTCGAGGTTATGACTAAGAGAGTGTTTTCTTAGTCTGGAGACGGTGCCGTGATCAAACCCCATTCCACATGCATCCAAGCTCAAATCCCACCAGAACCTTCATACCTGTGTCTTGGCCATTTCCTCCCCGCCCCGGCTGTCCAGCCAACTTCAACGAGCAAAACAAAACAAACAAAAAAATAAACGAACGCCGTGAGACACAACACCGTCTCATTCGTTTTCATCATTACCTCTAACAAGGGGGTTGCGTTTTCGGCGCCAAATACGCAGCAGCGGCTCAGCTTTTACGAAACTTAGAGGATGGGTGGAGGATAGAGCGAGGAATATGGAATGTGGGCAGAACGAAATGTCACCATTGGGGTCATCGCACACAGAGAGCAGGAGGACGTAAACCGTTCTGTGTTCAAAAGTTAAACTCTAAACAGCCACAAACTTCACTTTCCAAAAGTTTTTTTGTTCTTGTTTTTTGCCAAAATCTGCAAGAAGACACACAAATGCGACTCTATCACCCTCTAAGTAACATCCAGCTGCCCCGCTGACTCCAACATTAAGTGCAACCAAGATTTCCAGCAGGGAAAAACTCAAAAGGAGACTTTTTATACTCGCTATGTTTTAACACGTTTTCACACCACAGACAAAGAATTTACATGGCCGCCTTCAGCAGAGTCTCCCATCGCTCACGATGTAAATACTGAGGCGATAAATGTCATGGTCTTTGCGTGACAAGCGAGAGTTTGAGATGCGTCTCTCAGCTGAATCCCCGTCTCGCTCAGTGGGCACTAAGCAGTTCCCATCACCATGGCAACCTCTAACTGCAAAAAACAGCTGTAGACTTTTTTTTTTTTAATGTCAGTCTGACTTAACTGACATTCTGTCAATTTTAACGTTTATTGGAACTGGTTTTATCGATCATAGTATACTCACAAATAAAAATGTCGCATTTCTACATTTCAATAGAAAAAAAAAATGATGTACTGAGGCCTGTCTTGGGACTTTTCCAATAATGTATCAGGAATTATTACATGGACTTTTGGCCCAGGCCTTTGAGTGCACTTCCAGTCTAAATATCTCACCGTTAACTAAGCGGCAAACAAAATGAAAAATAAGTTCCATAACAGTAATGAAGACTTTTATGCCGTTTGTCTGTAAATGTCGGGGATAAATGCATCCCAAGATGGAAGCAGCACGGTAGTTTAAAGCATATTTATGAGTCTGGGGTTGATGGGAGATGTCTGGTGGACATACTGGGTAATTCTACAGCTTTTCATACATAGAAATGATGTAATGATCTTTGGCAAACGCCCCTCAGAGTTGGTTTGGTCAGCTGTAAGAAACCAACTCATCTGAAAATGCAATACAGGCCTAACTTGGCTTTCATAGGGAATACTAGGGTACATTCGACCCAATGATAAAATAATTATAGTGGAGTTGACCTCAATAGATGATACTGCGCCTGGAAATTACATTAGAGAGAACTTACAAACACAAACAAACCTCTAATAAGATTACGATGTTTAGGTTTATATTGGGATAAAGCAAGGTATGCAGCTACGATACTGTCTCCGTCATTCATTTTAAGTACACACCGTAGTTGCCACGGCGACCAGCATCTGTCTCCAACATGCTGGGATTCGGTGGAGCCCGAAATGGCACAAATGAGTGCAGGCCAGCGACTTTGCTTTTACTTCAGTCAGCACTTCAAACACATCTGCATCTGTGGATGCTACATGGCCATCCAGCTCTCGTGTGACATTCTAATAGACCGCCTGAGCCGCTGAATATCCCTGACTTACTGCTACATCCTGTGAAAGATGCACTGTAAGTACAAAATATTTCAGTAATGTCCTTTTTTTTCCTCCCAGGGATTAAACCAGCGAATTCCGGTCACATCTAGTATCCTGTCTTCCTAAATCTATTATATCAAGGGAATAAAGACACCATGTGACATGAAACCACCTATTTGTGATACAATTGATATTTGTATCATGTACTGTCACTCAGTATATATTTATATACGCTGCAGATGAAGATGATAAGTGAGAACTTTCTTGCGCATAAAAACAGTTGATTGAGAACATGCATAGTCACAATCACATATTCAATAAAATGATTCAGTGTACATTTATATGAAAAGAATGATGCATGAAAGCTGTCTAACTCAAGCGGCTCCACAAGGAGTCAAAGTCTTGCCCTGTTATACATGAACTATATGGAAGATGTGACTTCATCAACAACTCAGAACTTGCAGATTTATTCAATTTGTTCCTTTCCCTCAGATTTCAGGTCTGGCTCTGCTGTAATGGGAGCACTAACTAGAAGACTAACCGCGGTTTGAAAACCACAAATAGAAACACAAGATCTGGTGTTTTGGATGGTAATCACTCACTTTTCCACTCTCCACAACACAGCATTTTGTGAAATCAATAGCAGCATGTGTGAAGCCAAAGTAGAAAGACAGACAAACTGGGAACATTTACTGTAACTGGGACGAGATGAGGACAAGACGTGGTGACACTTGCGGCTGCAACAAGCTCGCAAGCTGCTTTGATCACTGCAACAGGCAGAAACAAACACTTCGATTATCCCTTTGATAACCGAGTCGCATGAGGCCAACCGCGCTCACACGTCGCCTTTATTAATTGGGAAACAATTAAGTTCTCCGAATGGACTGCAGCCTCGCGTGAGCCGTTTCGCAGCACCGCGACGTGGACGTCCTCGTGTCCGCAGCTGTCGCATGCACAGGAAATCCTACCGGCTTGTAGGATCGTGATCATTTGCAGCCAAGTGGCGAAAAAGGGATGTTGGCATGAGTGGGAAGACCTTTGATCCCAACAGTAAAAAGAGGCCTCGTCCATACCACCGACCGCTCTCACAGCCGAGGGCGAAGGCCACCGCTTCTTCATAAAAAACCCTGCGCTTGTAAAACACTCAGAAATAGCAGTGCGAGGTGAATCCGTAGGGTCTCTCCTGACACCGCTGCTCTGATCTGAATTGACTGTTTTGGGAGCAGAATGACGGCGCAAGGTAATAGTTTGGAGAGCCTCTGCCTCTAAATGCTTTCAATCAAAAAAGGATGCTCAAAAATGCCGATTTTCAATAGGCTGCTATGTAATTAACTTGCGTGTCCATGTTTTAAAACTGCAAGAACCTCCAAGAGTGCAGACCCTTGCCAATGCCGAGCGACCCCACACGTGATGATACTTCTGCAAGCGATGCTCCGATGTTCACATTCCTCGACCGCCCAAGCATTCCCAATCCATTGGGATTCGTTCCTGTGGCTTTTGTCCATAATTATAGTTATTTAGTGTTCAAAAAGCGTCTCACCTCATGACATTAAGGAATCGTTTTTCACGATTCCTGGATCCTGAAAAGGTGCTCACCACTAAATAGCACAGGTGAAACTCAAGCCTGTTACTCCACGTTGGCAGATTCCTGCTTTTACATAAAATGGACAGCGATGTGGTTTAGAGCCACATAAAACTGGCAAAGACATCATCACCAAGACCTTGGCACTTCACAAGCTGGCATTAGGAGCCTCAGGCACCCCAAACCGGCCTCATAAATCATCGGCGGACACAGGTGAGCGTAAGCTCGCCGCGCTGAGCCGCAGGCAGCGACAGGCTAATTCAAGCTTTCAGTGTGTCCCTCGCAGACCTCCAACTGCATCTTTATAGTCCCAGGACAGGCCTGGCTCACACAGTCTTCCAATCTGAGGGAAATCTAATCCCACAAGCAGCCCGTGAATGCGCTGTGGAAAAATAAACAGCTCTGAGAGCGAGCCGAGCCACGGTGAAAACAGCCCCACTGTAAACGCTTCCACTCAGCAGATGGAGCACGGGATCATGGGGCCGCACTGATGGTCCAACTTTTTTCGGCGACACTGACCACCGCTAACAACTGACATCTGCACTCGTGCATTTAGACGCCTTAATTACAGCTCCGTCAATTAACACACACGGGGTTTCTGGGGATGTCCAAAGAGAGTCCGAAACACATTTAGACTGAGCGATGCTTCGCGCCAACGCAGCGGCATCAATGGGAATCCCTGCTGTCTCCCAGGTTCTCGCCAGGACCCCAGCGGCGGCGAGGCGGGTCCTACCTGTGACCGCGGCTTCCCCTGCACACGCATGTGGAGGCAGACGAGCAGCAGCAGAGCCAGTCCTGACAGCATTCTCTCATGTGGCCAGGCAAACGTCAGAGCAGTCACTCGGGCTTCCTCGCGGGTCCAGCGGCTGCTCCCCTCAGCCTCGTCCTCGCCTCTGCAGCTCTCAGAATGTCCAAAAAGCCCCCTCTCACTCCAGGGCTGATCTCTATGAGCTCCCCTTGTAAAGTGAGCTGGGGGAGGTGCAGCTGATGGGTGGCGGGGGTGGTTGGGGGCTTTTTTAGAGGAGCGAGAGCGAGAGGTAGAGTATGAATAGGAGGGGCTGGAGGGATGGGAGAGGAGACTGCGGCGACTAATGCTGACAGTAAATTGGACGTCAGAGAGGAAGTTTGGGGGAATATTTTCAGTGTGACAGAAAAAAAAAGTAAGAGAGGAAGGAAATTTTTGTGGGACTGAAGTGTATGTATAAGCAAAACCACTGCGGTTAAATAATTGGCAGGTGGGCGGGCCTTCTTCCAGGGATGTCAACAAAGTGGGAATATTGAATAAAAGTGCGCACTTGCAGTGCACGATCGCCGGCGTGCGCACGCCTCGGCGCGACATCAAAGGTCTAACGAACATGCAGGGGCTGAGATATGAAATATGCTTTTGTTGTTCCTGCAGCTCAGAAACTCGATGCAGCTACGAAGCAAAAACAAAAAAAAAGCAAAAAAAAAAAAAAACTCTTCGCATGCTTTCTCTACTGAGCCACAAGCGTTTCCACAACCCTGTCTTACCAGGACATACCGAGGTCAGCGCTGGAACGCTCTTCATTCTCGTATCTGACAGTTGGCTTTCTCATTATAATCGCATCATACACACAGGAGCCGACTGTAACACACTGGAAAACCTGTGTCTCAGACGGGCACTCACGGTGGAAGTGTGGCGAGACGAGAGGCGAGCGGGGGCGGGGGACGAGGCGGGGATACCAAAGGAGATATAAGGAAGCAGTAAAAGTGCTAAAGGGCCTCTTGCATCTATTCACGATTTGCCTTGACTTTTACACACTTGCTATGTGAGGTTTATACATCTGCCAGTCATGTGCTGCCGCTCGCGTCGCTTTGCTATACGCCGACTCGAGGTGTTTTATTGTCATTCTAGCATGCCTACATGGAAGATCCAAATTTGTACTCATGACCGCCATAAAAATCTAAAAATTTAAATAAATAAATAACAAAACACAAACACAGATATTGATCTGACACAAGGATTGCACAAAAAACAAAGAGAGTCAGGACAGTACTGGTTATTCAGTCTTGTTCGGATTACTGCTGTGACACATTCAAGTGATCTTTTCAGGTTTCATAAACAAAAAAGAACAAAAAAAAAAAAGAATAGGTATAATAACCGTTTTGCAATAAATTCTTTTGGACTTTATTTTTTTTTTTAAACAGTTTTTTGCATTTTTTCAAAACACCGGATATAGTAGTGAAACAGCAGAATAGACAGATATAAGGTAAAGAAGAAAATGTCAATTACAGCTGATTACTCAATTAATCAACTGATTGATCAAGAGAAAGTTATCATCATCTGTTTTGATAAACGAAAAGTCATTTCGAGCATTTTCTAAACATAAAATATTTAATTAGCTAATACAAGTTTCTCAAATATGCTTCTTAATTTGGTTTCTTTAGTCTTCTGCGATACTAAACTGAAAATTTGGGGGATTTGGACTGTTTAGGCATCATATTGGCAAGCGGAGTGTGAGAGTTAAAGAGCAAGAGGCAAGTATCGCCACACCTGCAAACGGCTTGGCTTTTGCTGGGATGGTGTAGAATCAAACACTCAGACATGCAAGCACACACACACACACACACACACACAAAGACAAATCCCAACTGACTTCATTTATGCTGCCAGTAAAATGCGTCTTTCTCAGAAGCGGGATGCGGATGCTGATTCACCCAGCTTTGTTTTCATAGTTAAACCTCTCATCTCTGTCCCCCATCACCGACACACGCAACCGCACAGACACTGCGGAGCAGCGAGCAGCTAAATGAAACAGTCCCTCGAGTGAACGCAGCAGAGCTGCAGATGTGCGGCAGCAGGACGGCTCTTTTCCGCAGCTCATCCATCACAACAAACATTGTCTCCTGCTCCCCTGATCTGCGTCTGACCCTGGACAGATCTCATTATGGAGGCATGGCGCCCAGAGGTCGGACGGGGCCAGACGAACCCGCCAGTGCACCCTGGGGTGCTGAACAAGTGGGTCAGCGCCGAAGCAACCTTGGTTCCAGGCAGCTGATTCGCCCAGTCTCAGTCCGACCTACACGCGTCAGAGTCGTGCTCTACAGCGGGAGGGCTCGCCATTACTGTACACTGCCAGGCGCATATGGATTAAACCCTTTTCTTATTCGCTGTCTCGTGACTATAAATCGGAGAAGGCGTGGCCTCAGTGAGAAATCTCTACCTGTCAGGATGCAGGACACCAAAGTCGTACACATCAGTGCAAACATGCTTTCGCGTCTCCAGAGCCGCTCATTTACGAACCGCTCTCACTTCTCAGACGGCACATTCCAACAACTCCGTGCATCTTTATCCGTTCCTGCCAGCAGGCTACACGTTCAATCTGTTAATTTGATCAGGGGAAGTTAAGAAAAGGCGGGAGACAGAAGTAAAAACACATGATTTTTGGCACATCTGGGATACATATTATTTAGCAAAGCCAGGCATGTAGGTCCCATGTTTGTTTCTTTTGAATGAAGAATCTGACTGAGAAGAGCAAGAGAGCAGATAGGAGGAGGGAAGGTTAATTAAGAAAGCAGCTTAAGGGAGATTTGAGCAAGGAGAGGTGAGGTGTGGCTGAGGGAAGCTGCCATTTCTGTTTGTCCTCTGCTTCATTCAGAAGCTGAAAAAAAGCTACTGTAATTCAGAGGCTGCTACACTGAATCAGATGTGCAGGTTACATGTGGGTAACTAGATATTTCCCAATCAGTAGTGAGCTGGCTTACACCTGGACTGTTAAAGGTGGGATTTTGCAGGAAGAGCATGAAGGACTGCTTGACTTTAAGGCAGGGGTCTTCAATGTTTTCCAGGCCAAGGACCCCCCAAAACTGATGGAGGGTTGAGCAATATACTTAAATATCTATTGTATAAAATTGTGTTTGATATTAAACTGGTCCTAGAGTGCCATGTATCAATGTATCTTGTTATTGTATGTTCAATACTAAGATATTCAAACAATACAAAGGTTCATATATTCATGCTTTTTTTTTTTTTTTTTATTTTACACATGTGCCAGGTTCACTGAGCAGGGTGGCCATGCCACTGCCATTTAGAAACATACCTTAACACTGATTGTGTGACTGCTTGTCAAGATCAACAATGTCTGTCAATTGCAGGTAATCAGGAATAAAAGCTACTCAAATTAACATTTTCATTTTAAGCATAAATGTGGAAACAAAAATGACTGCTGCTTGTTCGTGCATTCTCTCTTCTACGCTTACCCTCCGCAGCGGCGGGGCCATCATCAGGTACGTTGTCACTTCCATTTTCAGCCGCGGCGTCTGAGGTGGAGGGTCATGTCGGGCCTATCTCTCTCGTGCTTGTGGCTTTTTTTGTGGTGCTACAAAACAATCCATTTTTCAATTTTTTTTCCAAACCAAATGCTTAAAAAATAAACACAAGCTGCTGGCATAGTAGGAAAGGGCTCTCAGCCAATCACAGGGAACCTGACAGAGCTGTCGCCTCACTGACGGCCTCGTGATTGGCACAGCAGCGATAGGGGGCGGGTCCTCATTGTGGGAGGGACAGGTGTTGTGAATGAACCGGAGCCCAGCTTGAAAGAGTTCCTGTGTGTCGCTGACTGACAGACGTCTTCTGCCTCCATTTTTCTGTCCACTTTGATGTGTTGGACTTGTGTTAATGTGCATTTAAAGACAATTACCTTTGTGGGAAAAAATTGTGGGGGGAATATAAAAAAAATGTCAAATCAACCAAAAATTTCACAGCGTCCCCGCCGCAGTATCTGTTGAAGACCTCTGCTTTGAGGACACATCAGTCTGACTGGGATGGACTGTTCTGGTGAGACGCACATGCCCGATAAAGGCCTGAACAATGGCAACCTCTTTTGTCAGTGTGAGGGATGGCAGGCTGCTCTTTACTGCACAGGTTTGACCTCATCCGGTGGCTTTTCACAACCGTGACTGACAAAGGACAAACAGGTTCCCTGTTAACACTTAATCTCTGTGCTTAATGCCTTTGTACACCTGCTGGAGGCCTTTTGTTATAGGGGCCGTTAGACACCACGAGATAAGAGTCTAATTCATGATGATGTATGACCGCGAACGGCAGGAGACCTACGGCACAGAGCTCTTTTGTCTCAGACTCACGCAAGCGCAAGCACCCACGCAGACTCGCAAACGCCATTTACGACGAAGTTTTTTTTTTTTCGTCCACGCAAACACAGATATGTTCTTAAACACCTTCAATTACGCAGACGCACGCACGCACCTCCGATTCCTGCTGCAATCTCAAGTGACCCTAAATTCCAGGCACCCAGCCAGCGCTGACCACACATCGAGCGCTACAGATCTCTGACATTCCAAACAAACCGATGAGGTACGAAATGTGCTTAACTGTCTCTCCAATTGACAGCCACCCAGATAGCAGCCAATCACTGTCAACAGCCGTCTGTCTGAGGGAGACCCGCGTGACCGCTGAGTGCTAAAAATACCAGCTAGTATCTGTATAGTATACCCTCATAAATCTGTTTCTGGGACCGGACGCTGGGACCCACTGCTCCTCTTCCCCGTCTGTTGTATATCTACTCCCGAAAGCTCTCCGCTGTCCTACACTGTCCATCCTCCATCCATCCTGTGCTTTCCCTCCAGCCTCCTCCATGATCACACACACTGACACAGCTCTCGCCTGAGGGTGAATACTGCCGTACATCTTTAGTAATTTTATATATATATATATATATATATATATATATATATATATATATATATATATATATATATATATATATATATATATATATATATATATATATATATATATATATATATATATATATATATATATATATATATATATAAAA